>CAXHLB010000471.1:0-29481 GCA_964017235.1 Sabellastarte sp. h YS-2021
GGAACTGAAATTCCTAATGTGGCCCTCGAGTAGGAGAGACCAACTAAAATTCATTCTAGGATATAAACTGACTTTCCTGTGAAAATTTCAGCCAGATTGACCAACTTTAAGAGGTGGTTTGATCTGATCTGGCATTCTATGATACCCTCGCTACCTGCACTCCCTGAATCTGTACTATGGGCTGGATATGTGTTTCTGAGAAAGTACACCACCCAAATTCACTTTAGTGGCGACTCCTGTGGCAGAAAATGTGGTTTCCAGCCTTAGGTTTGCCTTAATTGAGAAAATACCAGCACATCCTGATACAGCCCCCAGAGGCTATATTCACGGCTTCCTGGAGCCCATATCACACAGATGACACCACTGGTATAGCTGATGTAATCCTAAAACCTATGCAATCAGATTTAGCATGTGTCAGGTGATTTTTTGGCCAAATTTCATGGTTACAGACCAATATCTGGTATAGGTTTGGGCTGATTTACATGTATTTTTGACCAATTTAACAGCAATATTGGACACCAATAATTTCTGTTCAGACATGTAATGCTCTAAATGTGCCTAAAATGTCCTCATTTATTTTTAAAACAAGCCTGAAATTAAATAAGGGCTTCAAATTATCAACATTATGATATATCTGATATCTCCCCCATGGGGGTTGGAGGCAGACCAGCCCCACCCCCCGGAACTGAAATTCCTAATGTGGCCCTCGAGTAGGAGAGACCAACTAAAATTCATTCTAGGATATAAACTGACTTTCCTGTGAAAATTTCAGCCAGATTGACCAACTTTAAGAGGTGGTTTGATCTGATCTGGCATTCTATGATACCCTCGCTACCTGCACTCCCTGAATCTGTACTATGGGCTGGATATGTGTTTCTGAGAAAGTACACCACCCAAATTCACTTTAGTGGCGACTCCTGTGGCAGAAAATGTGGTTTCCAGCCTTAGGTTTGCCTTAATTGAGAAAATACCAGCACATCCTGATACAGCCCCCAGAGGCTATATTCACGGCTTCCTGGAGCCCATATCACACAGATGACACCACTGGTATAGCTGATGTAATCCTAAAACCTATGCAATCAGATTTAGCATGTGTCAGGTGATTTTTTGGCCAAATTTCATGGTTACAGACCAATATCTGGTATAGGTTTGGGCTGATTTACATGTATTTTTGACCAATTTAACAGCAATATTGGACACCAATAATTTCTGTTCAGACATGTAATGCTCTAAATGTGCCTAAAATGTCCTCATTTATTTTTAAAACAAGCCTGAAATTAAATAAGGGCTTCAAATTATCAACATTATGATATATCTGATATCTCCCCCATGGGGGTTGGAGGCAGACCAGCCCCACCCCCCGGAACTGAAATTCCTAATGTGGCCCTCGAGTAGGAGAGACCAACTAAAATTCATTCTAGGATATAAACTGACTTTCCTGTGAAAATTTCAGCCAGATTGACCAACTTTAAGAGGTGGTTTGATCTGATCTGGCATTCTATGATACCCTCGCTACCTGCACTCCCTGAATCTGTACTATGGGCTGGATATGTGTTTCTGAGAAAGTACACCACCCAAATTCACTTTAGTGGCGACTCCTGTGGCAGAAAATGTGGTTTCCAGCCTTAGGTTTGCCTTAATTGAGAAAATACCAGCACATCCTGATACAGCCCCCAGAGGCTATATTCACGGCTTCCTGGAGCCCATATCACACAGATGACACCACTGGTATAGCTGATGTAATCCTAAAACCTATGCAATCAGATTTAGCATGTGTCAGGTGATTTTTTGGCCAAATTTCATGGTTACAGACCAATATCTGGTATAGGTTTGGGCTGATTTACATGTATTTTTGACCAATTTAACAGCAATATTGGACACCAATAATTTCTGTTCAGACATGTAATGCTCTAAATGTGCCTAAAATGTCCTCATTTATTTTTAAAACAAGCCTGAAATTAAATAAGGGCTTCAAATTATCAACATTATGATATATCTGATATCTCCCCCATGGGGGTTGGAGGCAGACCAGCCCCACCCCCCGGAACTGAAATTCCTAATGTGGCCCTCGAGTAGGAGAGACCAACTAAAATTCATTCTAGGATATAAACTGACTTTCCTGTGAAAATTTCAGCCAGATTGACCAACTTTAAGAGGTGGTTTGATCTGATCTGGCATTCTATGATACCCTCGCTACCTGCACTCCCTGAATCTGTACTATGGGCTGGATATGTGTTTCTGAGAAAGTACACCACCCAAATTCAACTTTAGTGGCGACTCCTGTGGCAGAAAATGTGGTTTCCAGCCTTAGGTTTGCCTTAATTGAGAAAATACCCAGCACATCCTGATACAGCCCCCCAGAGGCTATATTCACGGCTTCCTGGAGCCCATATCACACAGATGACACCACTGGTATAGCTGATGTAATCCTAAAACCTATGCAATCAGATTTAGCATGTGTCAGGTGATTTTTTGGCCAAATTTCATGGTTACAGACCAATATCTGGTATAGGTTTGGCTGATTTACATGTATTTTTGACCAATTTAACAGCAATATTGGACACCAATAATTTCTGTTCAGACATGTAATGCTCTAAATGTGCCTAAAATGTCCTCATTTATTTTTAAAACAAGCCTGAAATTAAATAAGGGCTTCAAATTATCAACATTATGATATATCTGATATCTCCCCCATGGGGGTTGAGGCAGACCAGCCCCACCCCCGGAACTGAAATTCCTAATGTGGCCCTCGAGTAGGAGAGACCAACTAAAATTCATTCTAGGATATAAACTGACTTTCCTGTGAAAATTTCAGCCAGATTGACCAACTTTAAGAGGTGGTTTGATCTGATCTGGCATTCTATGATACCCTCGCTACCTGCACTCCCTGAATCTGTACTATGGGCTGGATATGTGTTTCTGAGAAAGTACACCACCCAAATTCACTTTAGTGGCGACTCCTGTGGCAGAAAATGTGGTTTCCAGCCTTAGGTTTGCCTTAATTGAGAAAATACCAGCACATCCTGATACAGCCCCCAGAGGCTATATTCACGGCTTCCTGGAGCCCATATCACACAGATGACACCACTGGTATAGCTGATGTAATCCTAAAACCTATGCAATCAGATTTAGCATGTGTCAGGTGATTTTTTGGCCAAATTTCATGGTTACAGACCAATATCTGGTATAGGTTTGGGCTGATTTACATGTATTTTTGACCAATTTAACAGCAATATTGGACACCAATAATTTCTGTTCAGACATGTAATGCTCTAAATGTGCCTAAAATGTCCTCATTTATTTTTAAAACAAGCCTGAAATTAAATAAGGGCTTCAAATTATCAACATTATGATATATCTGATATCTCCCCCATGGGGGTTGGAGGCAGACCAGCCCCACCCCCCGGAACTGAAATTCCTAATGTGGCCCTCGAGTAGGAGAGACCAACTAAAATTCATTCTAGGATATAAACTGAGTTTCCTGTGAAAATTTCAGCCAGATTGACCAACTTTAAGAGGTGGTTTGATCTGATCTGGCATTCTATGATACCCTCGCTACCTGCACTCCCTGAATCTGTACTATGGGCTGGATATGTGTTTCTGAGAAAGTACACCACCCAAATTCACTTTAGTGGCGACTCCTGTGGCAGAAAATGTGGTTTCCAGCCTTAGGTTTGCCTTAATTGAGAAAATACCAGCACATCCTGATACAGCCCCCAGAGGCTATATTCACGGCTTCCTGGAGCCCATATCACACAGATGACACCACTGGTATAGCTGATGTAATCCTAAAACCTATGCAATCAGATTTAGCATGTGTCAGGTGATTTTTTGGCCAAATTTCATGGTTACAGACCAATATCTGGTATAGGTTTGGGCTGATTTACATGTATTTTTGACCAATTTAACAGCAATATTGGACACCAATAATTTCTGTTCAGACATGTAATGCTCTAAATGTGCCTAAAATGTCCTCATTTATTTTTAAAACAAGCCTGAAATTAAATAAGGGCTTCAAATTATCAACATTATGATATATCTGATATCTCCCCCATGGGGGTTGGAGGCAGACCAGCCCCACCCCCCGGAACTGAAATTCCTAATGTGGCCCTCGAGTAGGAGAGACCAACTAAAATTCATTCTAGGATATAAACTGAGTTTCCTGTGAAAATTTCAGCCAGATTGACCAACTTTAAGAGGTGGTTTGATCTGATCTGGCATTCTATGATACCCTCGCTACCTGCACTCCCTGAATCTGTACTATGGGCTGGATATGTGTTTCTGAGAAAGTACACCACCCAAATTCACTTTAGTGGCGACTCCTGTGGCAGAAAATGTGGTTTCCAGCCTTAGGTTTGCCTTAATTGAGAAAATACCAGCACATCCTGATACAGCCCCCAGAGGCTATATTCACGGCTTCCTGGAGCCCATATCACACAGATGACACCACTGGTATAGCTGATGTAATCCTAAAACCTATGCAATCAGATTTAGCATGTGTCAGGTGATTTTTTGGCCAAATTTCATGGTTACAGACCAATATCTGGTATAGGTTTGGGCTGATTTACATGTATTTTTGACCAATTTAACAGCAATATTGGACACCAATAATTTCTGTTCAGACATGTAATGCTCTAAATGTGCCTAAAATGTCCTCATTTATTTTTAAAACAAGCCTGAAATTAAATAAGGGCTTCAAATTATCAACATTATGATATATCTGATATCTCCCCCATGGGGGTTGGAGGCAGACCAGCCCCACCCCCCGGAACTGAAATTCCTAATGTGGCCCTCGAGTAGGAGAGACCAACTAAAATTCATTCTAGGATATAAACTGAGTTTCCTGTGAAAATTTCAGCCAGATTGACCAACTTTAAGAGGTGGTTTGATCTGATCTGGCATTCTATGATACCCTCGCTACCTGCACTCCCTGAATCTGTACTATGGGCTGGATATGTGTTTCTGAGAAAGTACACCACCCAAATTCACTTTAGTGGCGACTCCTGTGGCAGAAAATGTGGTTTCCAGCCTTAGGTTTGCCTTAATTGAGAAAATACCAGCACATCCTGATACAGCCCCCAGAGGCTATATTCACGGCTTCCTGGAGCCCATATCACACAGATGACACCACTGGTATAGCTGATGTAATCCTAAAACCTATGCAATCAGATTTAGCATGTGTCAGGTGATTTTTTGGCCAAATTTCATGGTTACAGACCAATATCTGGTATAGGTTTGGGCTGATTTACATGTATTTTTGACCAATTTAACAGCAATATTGGACACCAATAATTTCTGTTCAGACATGTAATGCTCTAAATGTGCCTAAAATGTCCTCATTTATTTTTAAAACAAGCCTGAAATTAAATAAGGGCTTCAAATTATCAACATTATGATATATCTGATATCTCCCCCATGGGGGTTGGAGGCAGACCAGCCCCACCCCCCGGAACTGAAATTCCTAATGTGGCCCTCGAGTAGGAGAGACCAACTAAAATTCATTCTAGGATATAAACTGACTTTCCTGTGAAAATTTCAGCCAGATTGACCAACTTTAAGAGGTGGTTTGATCTGATCTGGCATTCTATGATACCCTCGCTACCTGCACTCCCTGAATCTGTACTATGGGCTGGATATGTGTTTCTGAGAAAGTACACCACCCAAATTCACTTTAGTGGCGACTCCTGTGGCAGAAAATGTGGTTTCCAGCCTTAGGTTTGCCTTAATTGAGAAAATACCAGCACATCCTGATACAGCCCCCAGAGGCTATATTCACGGCTTCCTGGAGCCCATATCACACAGATGACACCACTGGTATAGCTGATGTAATCCTAAAACCTATGCAATCAGATTTAGCATGTGTCAGGTGATTTTTTGGCCAAATTTCATGGTTACAGACCAATATCTGGTATAGGTTTGGGCTGATTTACATGTATTTTTGACCAATTTAACAGCAATATTGGACACCAATAATTTCTGTTCAGACATGTAATGCTCTAAATGTGCCTAAAATGTCCTCATTTATTTTTAAAACAAGCCTGAAATTAAATAAGGGCTTCAAATTATCAACATTATGATATATCTGATATCTCCCCCATGGGGGTTGGAGGCAGACCAGCCCCACCCCCCGGAACTGAAATTCCTAATGTGGCCCTCGAGTAGGAGAGACCAACTAAAATTCATTCTAGGATATAAACTGAGTTTCCTGTGAAAATTTCAGCCAGATTGACCAACTTTAAGAGGTGGTTTGATCTGATCTGGCATTCTATGATACCCTCGCTACCTGCACTCCCTGAATCTGTACTATGGGCTGGATATGTGTTTCTGAGAAAGTACACCACCCAAATTCACTTTAGTGGCGACTCCTGTGGCAGAAAATGTGGTTTCCAGCCTTAGGTTTGCCTTAATTGAGAAAATACCAGCACATCCTGATACAGCCCCCAGAGGCTATATTCACGGCTTCCTGGAGCCCATATCACACAGATGACACCACTGGTATAGCTGATGTAATCCTAAAACCTATGCAATCAGATTTAGCATGTGTCAGGTGATTTTTTGGCCAAATTTCATGGTTACAGACCAATATCTGGTATAGGTTTGGGCTGATTTACATGTATTTTTGACCAATTTAACAGCAATATTGGACACCAATAATTTCTGTTCAGACATGTAATGCTCTAAATGTGCCTAAAATGTCCTCATTTATTTTTAAAACAAGCCTGAAATTAAATAAGGGCTTCAAATTATCAACATTATGATATATCTGATATCTCCCCCATGGGGGTTGGAGGCAGACCAGCCCCACCCCCCGGAACTGAAATTCCTAATGTGGCCCTCGAGTAGGAGAGACCAACTAAAATTCATTCTAGGATATAAACTGACTTTCCTGTGAAAATTTCAGCCAGATTGACCAACTTTAAGAGGTGGTTTGATCTGATCTGGCATTCTATGATACCCTCGCTACCTGCACTCCCTGAATCTGTACTATGGGCTGGATATGTGTTTCTGAGAAAGTACACCACCCAAATTCACTTTAGTGGCGACTCCTGTGGCAGAAAATGTGGTTTCCAGCCTTAGGTTTGCCTTAATTGAGAAAATACCAGCACATCCTGATACAGCCCCCAGAGGCTATATTCACGGCTTCCTGGAGCCCATATCACACAGATGACACCACTGGTATAGCTGATGTAATCCTAAAACCTATGCAATCAGATTTAGCATGTGTCAGGTGATTTTTTGGCCAAATTTCATGGTTACAGACCAATATCTGGTATAGGTTTGGGCTGATTTACATGTATTTTTGACCAATTTAACAGCAATATTGGACACCAATAATTTCTGTTCAGACATGTAATGCTCTAAATGTGCCTAAAATGTCCTCATTTATTTTTAAAACAAGCCTGAAATTAAATAAGGGCTTCAAATTATCAACATTATGATATATCTGATATCTCCCCCATGGGGGTTGGAGGCAGACCAGCCCCACCCCCCGGAACTGAAATTCCTAATGTGGCCCTCGAGTAGGAGAGACCAACTAAAATTCATTCTAGGATATAAACTGAGTTTCCTGTGAAAATTTCAGCCAGATTGACCAACTTTAAGAGGTGGTTTGATCTGATCTGGCATTCTATGATACCCTCGCTACCTGCACTCCCTGAATCTGTACTATGGGCTGGATATGTGTTTCTGAGAAAGTACACCACCCAAATTCACTTTAGTGGCGACTCCTGTGGCAGAAAATGTGGTTTCCAGCCTTAGGTTTGCCTTAATTGAGAAAATACCAGCACATCCTGATACAGCCCCCAGAGGCTATATTCACGGCTTCCTGGAGCCCATATCACACAGATGACACCACTGGTATAGCTGATGTAATCCTAAAACCTATGCAATCAGATTTAGCATGTGTCAGGTGATTTTTTGGCCAAATTTCATGGTTACAGACCAATATCTGGTATAGGTTTGGGCTGATTTACATGTATTTTTGACCAATTTAACAGCAATATTGGACACCAATAATTTCTGTTCAGACATGTAATGCTCTAAATGTGCCTAAAATGTCCTCATTTATTTTTAAAACAAGCCTGAAATTAAATAAGGGCTTCAAATTATCAACATTATGATATATCTGATATCTCCCCCATGGGGGTTGGAGGCAGACCAGCCCCACCCCCCGGAACTGAAATTCCTAATGTGGCCCTCGAGTAGGAGAGACCAACTAAAATTCATTCTAGGATATAAACTGAGTTTCCTGTGAAAATTTCAGCCAGATTGACCAACTTTAAGAGGTGGTTTGATCTGATCTGGCATTCTATGATACCCTCGCTACCTGCACTCCCTGAATCTGTACTATGGGCTGGATATGTGTTTCTGAGAAAGTACACCACCCAAATTCACTTTAGTGGCGACTCCTGTGGCAGAAAATGTGGTTTCCAGCCTTAGGTTTGCCTTAATTGAGAAAATACCAGCACATCCTGATACAGCCCCCAGAGGCTATATTCACGGCTTCCTGGAGCCCATATCACACAGATGACACCACTGGTATAGCTGATGTAATCCTAAAACCTATGCAATCAGATTTAGCATGTGTCAGGTGATTTTTTGGCCAAATTTCATGGTTACAGACCAATATCTGGTATAGGTTTGGGCTGATTTACATGTATTTTTGACCAATTTAACAGCAATATTGGACACCAATAATTTCTGTTCAGACATGTAATGCTCTAAATGTGCCTAAAATGTCCTCATTTATTTTTAAAACAAGCCTGAAATTAAATAAGGGCTTCAAATTATCAACATTATGATATATCTGATATCTCCCCCATGGGGGTTGGAGGCAGACCAGCCCCACCCCCCGGAACTGAAATTCCTAATGTGGCCCTCGAGTAGGAGAGACCAACTAAAATTCATTCTAGGATATAAACTGAGTTTCCTGTGAAAATTTCAGCCAGATTGACCAACTTTAAGAGGTGGTTTGATCTGATCTGGCATTCTATGATACCCTCGCTACCTGCACTCCCTGAATCTGTACTATGGGCTGGATATGTGTTTCTGAGAAAGTACACCACCCAAATTCACTTTAGTGGCGACTCCTGTGGCAGAAAATGTGGTTTCCAGCCTTAGGTTTGCCTTAATTGAGAAAATACCAGCACATCCTGATACAGCCCCCAGAGGCTATATTCACGGCTTCCTGGAGCCCATATCACACAGATGACACCACTGGTATAGCTGATGTAATCCTAAAACCTATGCAATCAGATTTAGCATGTGTCAGGTGATTTTTTGGCCAAATTTCATGGTTACAGACCAATATCTGGTATAGGTTTGGGCTGATTTACATGTATTTTTGACCAATTTAACAGCAATATTGGACACCAATAATTTCTGTTCAGACATGTAATGCTCTAAATGTGCCTAAAATGTCCTCATTTATTTTTAAAACAAGCCTGAAATTAAATAAGGGCTTCAAATTATCAACATTATGATATATCTGATATCTCCCCCATGGGGGTTGGAGGCAGACCAGCCCCACCCCCCGGAACTGAAATTCCTAATGTGGCCCTCGAGTAGGAGAGACCAACTAAAATTCATTCTAGGATATAAACTGAGTTTCCTGTGAAAATTTCAGCCAGATTGACCAACTTTAAGAGGTGGTTTGATCTGATCTGGCATTCTATGATACCCTCGCTACCTGCACTCCCTGAATCTGTACTATGGGCTGGATATGTGTTTCTGAGAAAGTACACCACCCAAATTCACTTTAGTGGCGACTCCTGTGGCAGAAAATGTGGTTTCCAGCCTTAGGTTTGCCTTAATTGAGAAAATACCAGCACATCCTGATACAGCCCCCAGAGGCTATATTCACGGCTTCCTGGAGCCCATATCACACAGATGACACCACTGGTATAGCTGATGTAATCCTAAAACCTATGCAATCAGATTTAGCATGTGTCAGGTGATTTTTTGGCCAAATTTCATGGTTACAGACCAATATCTGGTATAGGTTTGGGCTGATTTACATGTATTTTTGACCAATTTAACAGCAATATTGGACACCAATAATTTCTGTTCAGACATGTAATGCTCTAAATGTGCCTAAAATGTCCTCATTTATTTTTAAAACAAGCCTGAAATTAAATAAGGGCTTCAAATTATCAACATTATGATATATCTGATATCTCCCCCATGGGGGTTGGAGGCAGACCAGCCCCACCCCCCGGAACTGAAATTCCTAATGTGGCCCTCGAGTAGGAGAGACCAACTAAAATTCATTCTAGGATATAAACTGAGTTTCCTGTGAAAATTTCAGCCAGATTGACCAACTTTAAGAGGTGGTTTGATCTGATCTGGCATTCTATGATACCCTCGCTACCTGCACTCCCTGAATCTGTACTATGGGCTGGATATGTGTTTCTGAGAAAGTACACCACCCAAATTCACTTTAGTGGCGACTCCTGTGGCAGAAAATGTGGTTTCCAGCCTTAGGTTTGCCTTAATTGAGAAAATACCAGCACATCCTGATACAGCCCCCAGAGGCTATATTCACGGCTTCCTGGAGCCCATATCACACAGATGACACCACTGGTATAGCTGATGTAATCCTAAAACCTATGCAATCAGATTTAGCATGTGTCAGGTGATTTTTTGGCCAAATTTCATGGTTACAGACCAATATCTGGTATAGGTTTGGGCTGATTTACATGTATTTTTGACCAATTTAACAGCAATATTGGACACCAATAATTTCTGTTCAGACATGTAATGCTCTAAATGTGCCTAAAATGTCCTCATTTATTTTTAAAACAAGCCTGAAATTAAATAAGGGCTTCAAATTATCAACATTATGATATATCTGATATCTCCCCCATGGGGGTTGGAGGCAGACCAGCCCCACCCCCCGGAACTGAAATTCCTAATGTGGCCCTCGAGTAGGAGAGACCAACTAAAATTCATTCTAGGATATAAACTGAGTTTCCTGTGAAAATTTCAGCCAGATTGACCAACTTTAAGAGGTGGTTTGATCTGATCTGGCATTCTATGATACCCTCGCTACCTGCACTCCCTGAATCTGTACTATGGGCTGGATATGTGTTTCTGAGAAAGTACACCACCCAAATTCACTTTAGTGGCGACTCCTGTGGCAGAAAATGTGGTTTCCAGCCTTAGGTTTGCCTTAATTGAGAAAATACCAGCACATCCTGATACAGCCCCCAGAGGCTATATTCACGGCTTCCTGGAGCCCATATCACACAGATGACACCACTGGTATAGCTGATGTAATCCTAAAACCTATGCAATCAGATTTAGCATGTGTCAGGTGATTTTTTGGCCAAATTTCATGGTTACAGACCAATATCTGGTATAGGTTTGGGCTGATTTACATGTATTTTTGACCAATTTAACAGCAATATTGGACACCAATAATTTCTGTTCAGACATGTAATGCTCTAAATGTGCCTAAAATGTCCTCATTTATTTTTAAAACAAGCCTGAAATTAAATAAGGGCTTCAAATTATCAACATTATGATATATCTGATATCTCCCCCATGGGGGTTGGAGGCAGACCAGCCCCACCCCCCGGAACTGAAATTCCTAATGTGGCCCTCGAGTAGGAGAGACCAACTAAAATTCATTCTAGGATATAAACTGAGTTTCCTGTGAAAATTTCAGCCAGATTGACCAACTTTAAGAGGTGGTTTGATCTGATCTGGCATTCTATGATACCCTCGCTACCTGCACTCCCTGAATCTGTACTATGGGCTGGATATGTGTTTCTGAGAAAGTACACCACCCAAATTCACTTTAGTGGCGACTCCTGTGGCAGAAAATGTGGTTTCCAGCCTTAGGTTTGCCTTAATTGAGAAAATACCAGCACATCCTGATACAGCCCCCAGAGGCTATATTCACGGCTTCCTGGAGCCCATATCACACAGATGACACCACTGGTATAGCTGATGTAATCCTAAAACCTATGCAATCAGATTTAGCATGTGTCAGGTGATTTTTTGGCCAAATTTCATGGTTACAGACCAATATCTGGTATAGGTTTGGGCTGATTTACATGTATTTTTGACCAATTTAACAGCAATATTGGACACCAATAATTTCTGTTCAGACATGTAATGCTCTAAATGTGCCTAAAATGTCCTCATTTATTTTTAAAACAAGCCTGAAATTAAATAAGGGCTTCAAATTATCAACATTATGATATATCTGATATCTCCCCCATGGGGGTTGGAGGCAGACCAGCCCCACCCCCCGGAACTGAAATTCCTAATGTGGCCCTCGAGTAGGAGAGACCAACTAAAATTCATTCTAGGATATAAACTGAGTTTCCTGTGAAAATTTCAGCCAGATTGACCAACTTTAAGAGGTGGTTTGATCTGATCTGGCATTCTATGATACCCTCGCTACCTGCACTCCCTGAATCTGTACTATGGGCTGGATATGTGTTTCTGAGAAAGTACACCACCCAAATTCACTTTAGTGGCGACTCCTGTGGCAGAAAATGTGGTTTCCAGCCTTAGGTTTGCCTTAATTGAGAAAATACCAGCACATCCTGATACAGCCCCCAGAGGCTATATTCACGGCTTCCTGGAGCCCATATCACACAGATGACACCACTGGTATAGCTGATGTAATCCTAAAACCTATGCAATCAGATTTAGCATGTGTCAGGTGATTTTTTGGCCAAATTTCATGGTTACAGACCAATATCTGGTATAGGTTTGGGCTGATTTACATGTATTTTTGACCAATTTAACAGCAATATTGGACACCAATAATTTCTGTTCAGACATGTAATGCTCTAAATGTGCCTAAAATGTCCTCATTTATTTTTAAAACAAGCCTGAAATTAAATAAGGGCTTCAAATTATCAACATTATGATATATCTGATATCTCCCCCATGGGGGTTGGAGGCAGACCAGCCCCACCCCCCGGAACTGAAATTCCTAATGTGGCCCTCGAGTAGGAGAGACCAACTAAAATTCATTCTAGGATATAAACTGAGTTTCCTGTGAAAATTTCAGCCAGATTGACCAACTTTAAGAGGTGGTTTGATCTGATCTGGCATTCTATGATACCCTCGCTACCTGCACTCCCTGAATCTGTACTATGGGCTGGATATGTGTTTCTGAGAAAGTACACCACCCAAATTCACTTTAGTGGCGACTCCTGTGGCAGAAAATGTGGTTTCCAGCCTTAGGTTTGCCTTAATTGAGAAAATACCAGCACATCCTGATACAGCCCCCAGAGGCTATATTCACGGCTTCCTGGAGCCCATATCACACAGATGACACCACTGGTATAGCTGATGTAATCCTAAAACCTATGCAATCAGATTTAGCATGTGTCAGGTGATTTTTTGGCCAAATTTCATGGTTACAGACCAATATCTGGTATAGGTTTGGGCTGATTTACATGTATTTTTGACCAATTTAACAGCAATATTGGACACCAATAATTTCTGTTCAGACATGTAATGCTCTAAATGTGCCTAAAATGTCCTCATTTATTTTTAAAACAAGCCTGAAATTAAATAAGGGCTTCAAATTATCAACATTATGATATATCTGATATCTCCCCCATGGGGGTTGGAGGCAGACCAGCCCCACCCCCCGGAACTGAAATTCCTAATGTGGCCCTCGAGTAGGAGAGACCAACTAAAATTCATTCTAGGATATAAACTGAGTTTCCTGTGAAAATTTCAGCCAGATTGACCAACTTTAAGAGGTGGTTTGATCTGATCTGGCATTCTATGATACCCTCGCTACCTGCACTCCCTGAATCTGTACTATGGGCTGGATATGTGTTTCTGAGAAAGTACACCACCCAAATTCACTTTAGTGGCGACTCCTGTGGCAGAAAATGTGGTTTCCAGCCTTAGGTTTGCCTTAATTGAGAAAATACCAGCACATCCTGATACAGCCCCCAGAGGCTATATTCACGGCTTCCTGGAGCCCATATCACACAGATGACACCACTGGTATAGCTGATGTAATCCTAAAACCTATGCAATCAGATTTAGCATGTGTCAGGTGATTTTTTGGCCAAATTTCATGGTTACAGACCAATATCTGGTATAGGTTTGGGCTGATTTACATGTATTTTTGACCAATTTAACAGCAATATTGGACACCAATAATTTCTGTTCAGACATGTAATGCTCTAAATGTGCCTAAAATGTCCTCATTTATTTTTAAAACAAGCCTGAAATTAAATAAGGGCTTCAAATTATCAACATTATGATATATCTGATATCTCCCCCATGGGGGTTGGAGGCAGACCAGCCCCACCCCCCAGAACTGAAATTCCTAATGTGGCCCTCGAGTAGGAGAGACCAACTAAAATTCATTCTAGGATATAAACTGAGTTTCCTGTGAAAATTTCAGCCAGATTGACCAACTTTAAGAGGTGGTTTGATCTGATCTGGCATTCTATGATACCCTCGCTACCTGCACTCCCTGAATCTGTACTATGGGCTGGATATGTGTTTCTGAGAAAGTACACCACCCAAATTCACTTTAGTGGCGACTCCTGTGGCAGAAAATGTGGTTTCCAGCCTTAGGTTTGCCTTAATTGAGAAAATACCAGCACATCCTGATACAGCCCCCAGAGGCTATATTCACGGCTTCCTGGAGCCCATATCACACAGATGACACCACTGGTATAGCTGATGTAATCCTAAAACCTATGCAATCAGATTTAGCATGTGTCAGGTGATTTTTTGGCCAAATTTCATGGTTACAGACCAATATCTGGTATAGGTTTGGGCTGATTTACATGTATTTTTGACCAATTTAACAGCAATATTGGACACCAATAATTTCTGTTCAGACATGTAATGCTCTAAATGTGCCTAAAATGTCCTCATTTATTTTTAAAACAAGCCTGAAATTAAATAAGGGCTTCAAATTATCAACATTATGATATATCTGATATCTCCCCCATGGGGGTTGGAGGCAGACCAGCCCCACCCCCCGGAACTGAAATTCCTAATGTGGCCCTCGAGTAGGAGAGACCAACTAAAATTCATTCTAGGATATAAACTGAGTTTCCTGTGAAAATTTCAGCCAGATTGACCAACTTTAAGAGGTGGTTTGATCTGATCTGGCATTCTATGATACCCTCGCTACCTGCACTCCCTGAATCTGTACTATGGGCTGGATATGTGTTTCTGAGAAAGTACACCACCCAAATTCACTTTAGTGGCGACTCCTGTGGCAGAAAATGTGGTTTCCAGCCTTAGGTTTGCCTTAATTGAGAAAATACCAGCACATCCTGATACAGCCCCCAGAGGCTATATTCACGGCTTCCTGGAGCCCATATCACACAGATGACACCACTGGTATAGCTGATGTAATCCTAAAACCTATGCAATCAGATTTAGCATGTGTCAGGTGATTTTTTGGCCAAATTTCATGGTTACAGACCAATATCTGGTATAGGTTTGGGCTGATTTACATGTATTTTTGACCAATTTAACAGCAATATTGGACACCAATAATTTCTGTTCAGACATGTAATGCTCTAAATGTGCCTAAAATGTCCTCATTTATTTTTAAAACAAGCCTGAAATTAAATAAGGGCTTCAAATTATCAACATTATGATATATCTGATATCTCCCCCATGGGGGTTGGAGGCAGACCAGCCCCACCCCCCGGAACTGAAATTCCTAATGTGGCCCTCGAGTAGGAGAGACCAACTAAAATTCATTCTAGGATATAAACTGAGTTTCCTGTGAAAATTTCAGCCAGATTGACCAACTTTAAGAGGTGGTTTGATCTGATCTGGCATTCTATGATACCCTCGCTACCTGCACTCCCTGAATCTGTACTATGGGCTGGATATGTGTTTCTGAGAAAGTACACCACCCAAATTCACTTTAGTGGCGACTCCTGTGGCAGAAAATGTGGTTTCCAGCCTTAGGTTTGCCTTAATTGAGAAAATACCAGCACATCCTGATACAGCCCCCAGAGGCTATATTCACGGCTTCCTGGAGCCCATATCACACAGATGACACCACTGGTATAGCTGATGTAATCCTAAAACCTATGCAATCAGATTTAGCATGTGTCAGGTGATTTTTTGGCCAAATTTCATGGTTACAGACCAATATCTGGTATAGGTTTGGGCTGATTTACATGTATTTTTGACCAATTTAACAGCAATATTGGACACCAATAATTTCTGTTCAGACATGTAATGCTCTAAATGTGCCTAAAATGTCCTCATTTATTTTTAAAACAAGCCTGAAATTAAATAAGGGCTTCAAATTATCAACATTATGATATATCTGATATCTCCCCCATGGGGGTTGGAGGCAGACCAGCCCCACCCCCCGGAACTGAAATTCCTAATGTGGCCCTCGAGTAGGAGAGACCAACTAAAATTCATTCTAGGATATAAACTGAGTTTCCTGTGAAAATTTCAGCCAGATTGACCAACTTTAAGAGGTGGTTTGATCTGATCTGGCATTCTATGATACCCTCGCTACCTGCACTCCCTGAATCTGTACTATGGGCTGGATATGTGTTTCTGAGAAAGTACACCACCCAAATTCACTTTAGTGGCGACTCCTGTGGCAGAAAATGTGGTTTCCAGCCTTAGGTTTGCCTTAATTGAGAAAATACCAGCACATCCTGATACAGCCCCCAGAGGCTATATTCACGGCTTCCTGGAGCCCATATCACACAGATGACACCACTGGTATAGCTGATGTAATCCTAAAACCTATGCAATCAGATTTAGCATGTGTCAGGTGATTTTTTGGCCAAATTTCATGGTTACAGACCAATATCTGGTATAGGTTTGGGCTGATTTACATGTATTTTTGACCAATTTAACAGCAATATTGGACACCAATAATTTCTGTTCAGACATGTAATGCTCTAAATGTGCCTAAAATGTCCTCATTTATTTTTAAAACAAGCCTGAAATTAAATAAGGGCTTCAAATTATCAACATTATGATATATCTGATATCTCCCCCATGGGGGTTGGAGGCAGACCAGCCCCACCCCCCGGAACTGAAATTCCTAATGTGGCCCTCGAGTAGGAGAGACCAACTAAAATTCATTCTAGGATATAAACTGAGTTTCCTGTGAAAATTTCAGCCAGATTGACCAACTTTAAGAGGTGGTTTGATCTGATCTGGCATTCTATGATACCCTCGCTACCTGCACTCCCTGAATCTGTACTATGGGCTGGATATGTGTTTCTGAGAAAGTACACCACCCAAATTCACTTTAGTGGCGACTCCTGTGGCAGAAAATGTGGTTTCCAGCCTTAGGTTTGCCTTAATTGAGAAAATACCAGCACATCCTGATACAGCCCCCAGAGGCTATATTCACGGCTTCCTGGAGCCCATATCACACAGATGACACCACTGGTATAGCTGATGTAATCCTAAAACCTATGCAATCAGATTTAGCATGTGTCAGGTGATTTTTTGGCCAAATTTCATGGTTACAGACCAATATCTGGTATAGGTTTGGGCTGATTTACATGTATTTTTGACCAATTTAACAGCAATATTGGACACCAATAATTTCTGTTCAGACATGTAATGCTCTAAATGTGCCTAAAATGTCCTCATTTATTTTTAAAACAAGCCTGAAATTAAATAAGGGCTTCAAATTATCAACATTATGATATATCTGATATCTCCCCCATGGGGGTTGGAGGCAGACCAGCCCCACCCCCCGGAACTGAAATTCCTAATGTGGCCCTCGAGTAGGAGAGACCAACTAAAATTCATTCTAGGATATAAACTGAGTTTCCTGTGAAAATTTCAGCCAGATTGACCAACTTTAAGAGGTGGTTTGATCTGATCTGGCATTCTATGATACCCTCGCTACCTGCACTCCCTGAATCTGTACTATGGGCTGGATATGTGTTTCTGAGAAAGTACACCACCCAAATTCACTTTAGTGGCGACTCCTGTGGCAGAAAATGTGGTTTCCAGCCTTAGGTTTGCCTTAATTGAGAAAATACCAGCACATCCTGATACAGCCCCCAGAGGCTATATTCACGGCTTCCTGGAGCCCATATCACACAGATGACACCACTGGTATAGCTGATGTAATCCTAAAACCTATGCAATCAGATTTAGCATGTGTCAGGTGATTTTTTGGCCAAATTTCATGGTTACAGACCAATATCTGGTATAGGTTTGGGCTGATTTACATGTATTTTTGACCAATTTAACAGCAATATTGGACACCAATAATTTCTGTTCAGACATGTAATGCTCTAAATGTGCCTAAAATGTCCTCATTTATTTTTAAAACAAGCCTGAAATTAAATAAGGGCTTCAAATTATCAACATTATGATATATCTGATATCTCCCCCATGGGGGTTGGAGGCAGACCAGCCCCACCCCCCGGAACTGAAATTCCTAATGTGGCCCTCGAGTAGGAGAGACCAACTAAAATTCATTCTAGGATATAAACTGAGTTTCCTGTGAAAATTTCAGCCAGATTGACCAACTTTAAGAGGTGGTTTGATCTGATCTGGCATTCTATGATACCCTCGCTACCTGCACTCCCTGAATCTGTACTATGGGCTGGATATGTGTTTCTGAGAAAGTACACCACCCAAATTCACTTTAGTGGCGACTCCTGTGGCAGAAAATGTGGTTTCCAGCCTTAGGTTTGCCTTAATTGAGAAAATACCAGCACATCCTGATACAGCCCCCAGAGGCTATATTCACGGCTTCCTGGAGCCCATATCACACAGATGACACCACTGGTATAGCTGATGTAATCCTAAAACCTATGCAATCAGATTTAGCATGTGTCAGGTGATTTTTTGGCCAAATTTCATGGTTACAGACCAATATCTGGTATAGGTTTGGGCTGATTTACATGTATTTTTGACCAATTTAACAGCAATATTGGACACCAATAATTTCTGTTCAGACATGTAATGCTCTAAATGTGCCTAAAATGTCCTCATTTATTTTTAAAACAAGCCTGAAATTAAATAAGGGCTTCAAATTATCAACATTATGATATATCTGATATCTCCCCCATGGGGGTTGGAGGCAGACCAGCCCCACCCCCCGGAACTGAAATTCCTAATGTGGCCCTCGAGTAGGAGAGACCAACTAAAATTCATTCTAGGATATAAACTGAGTTTCCTGTGAAAATTTCAGCCAGATTGACCAACTTTAAGAGGTGGTTTGATCTGATCTGGCATTCTATGATACCCTCGCTACCTGCACTCCCTGAATCTGTACTATGGGCTGGATATGTGTTTCTGAGAAAGTACACCACCCAAATTCACTTTAGTGGCGACTCCTGTGGCAGAAAATGTGGTTTCCAGCCTTAGGTTTGCCTTAATTGAGAAAATACCAGCACATCCTGATACAGCCCCCAGAGGCTATATTCACGGCTTCCTGGAGCCCATATCACACAGATGACACCACTGGTATAGCTGATGTAATCCTAAAACCTATGCAATCAGATTTAGCATGTGTCAGGTGATTTTTTGGCCAAATTTCATGGTTACAGACCAATATCTGGTATAGGTTTGGGCTGATTTACATGTATTTTTGACCAATTTAACAGCAATATTGGACACCAATAATTTCTGTTCAGACATGTAATGCTCTAAATGTGCCTAAAATGTCCTCATTTATTTTTAAAACAAGCCTGAAATTAAATAAGGGCTTCAAATTATCAACATTATGATATATCTGATATCTCCCCCATGGGGGTTGGAGGCAGACCAGCCCCACCCCCCGGAACTGAAATTCCTAATGTGGCCCTCGAGTAGGAGAGACCAACTAAAATTCATTCTAGGATATAAACTGAGTTTCCTGTGAAAATTTCAGCCAGATTGACCAACTTTAAGAGGTGGTTTGATCTGATCTGGCATTCTATGATACCCTCGCTACCTGCACTCCCTGAATCTGTACTATGGGCTGGATATGTGTTTCTGAGAAAGTACACCACCCAAATTCACTTTAGTGGCGACTCCTGTGGCAGAAAATGTGGTTTCCAGCCTTAGGTTTGCCTTAATTGAGAAAATACCAGCACATCCTGATACAGCCCCCAGAGGCTATATTCACGGCTTCCTGGAGCCCATATCACACAGATGACACCACTGGTATAGCTGATGTAATCCTAAAACCTATGCAATCAGATTTAGCATGTGTCAGGTGATTTTTTGGCCAAATTTCATGGTTACAGACCAATATCTGGTATAGGTTTGGGCTGATTTACATGTATTTTTGACCAATTTAACAGCAATATTGGACACCAATAATTTCTGTTCAGACATGTAATGCTCTAAATGTGCCTAAAATGTCCTCATTTATTTTTAAAACAAGCCTGAAATTAAATAAGGGCTTCAAATTATCAACATTATGATATATCTGATATCTCCCCCATGGGGGTTGGAGGCAGACCAGCCCCACCCCCCGGAACTGAAATTCCTAATGTGGCCCTCGAGTAGGAGAGACCAACTAAAATTCATTCTAGGATATAAACTGAGTTTCCTGTGAAAATTTCAGCCAGATTGACCAACTTTAAGAGGTGGTTTGATCTGATCTGGCATTCTATGATACCCTCGCTACCTGCACTCCCTGAATCTGTACTATGGGCTGGATATGTGTTTCTGAGAAAGTACACCACCCAAATTCACTTTAGTGGCGACTCCTGTGGCAGAAAATGTGGTTTCCAGCCTTAGGTTTGCCTTAATTGAGAAAATACCAGCACATCCTGATACAGCCCCCAGAGGCTATATTCACGGCTTCCTGGAGCCCATATCACACAGATGACACCACTGGTATAGCTGATGTAATCCTAAAACCTATGCAATCAGATTTAGCATGTGTCAGGTGATTTTTTGGCCAAATTTCATGGTTACAGACCAATATCTGGTATAGGTTTGGGCTGATTTACATGTATTTTTGACCAATTTAACAGCAATATTGGACACCAATAATTTCTGTTCAGACATGTAATGCTCTAAATGTGCCTAAAATGTCCTCATTTATTTTTAAAACAAGCCTGAAATTAAATAAGGGCTTCAAATTATCAACATTATGATATATCTGATATCTCCCCCATGGGGGTTGGAGGCAGACCAGCCCCACCCCCCGGAACTGAAATTCCTAATGTGGCCCTCGAGTAGGAGAGACCAACTAAAATTCATTCTAGGATATAAACTGAGTTTCCTGTGAAAATTTCAGCCAGATTGACCAACTTTAAGAGGTGGTTTGATCTGATCTGGCATTCTATGATACCCTCGCTACCTGCACTCCCTGAATCTGTACTATGGGCTGGATATGTGTTTCTGAGAAAGTACACCACCCAAATTCACTTTAGTGGCGACTCCTGTGGCAGAAAATGTGGTTTCCAGCCTTAGGTTTGCCTTAATTGAGAAAATACCAGCACATCCTGATACAGCCCCCAGAGGCTATATTCACGGCTTCCTGGAGCCCATATCACACAGATGACACCACTGGTATAGCTGATGTAATCCTAAAACCTATGCAATCAGATTTAGCATGTGTCAGGTGATTTTTTGGCCAAATTTCATGGTTACAGACCAATATCTGGTATAGGTTTGGGCTGATTTACATGTATTTTTGACCAATTTAACAGCAATATTGGACACCAATAATTTCTGTTCAGACATGTAATGCTCTAAATGTGCCTAAAATGTCCTCATTTATTTTTAAAACAAGCCTGAAATTAAATAAGGGCTTCAAATTATCAACATTATGATATATCTGATATCTCCCCCATGGGGGTTGGAGGCAGACCAGCCCCACCCCCCGGAACTGAAATTCCTAATGTGGCCCTCGAGTAGGAGAGACCAACTAAAATTCATTCTAGGATATAAACTGAGTTTCCTGTGAAAATTTCAGCCAGATTGACCAACTTTAAGAGGTGGTTTGATCTGATCTGGCATTCTATGATACCCTCGCTACCTGCACTCCCTGAATCTGTACTATGGGCTGGATATGTGTTTCTGAGAAAGTACACCACCCAAATTCACTTTAGTGGCGACTCCTGTGGCAGAAAATGTGGTTTCCAGCCTTAGGTTTGCCTTAATTGAGAAAATACCAGCACATCCTGATACAGCCCCCAGAGGCTATATTCACGGCTTCCTGGAGCCCATATCACACAGATGACACCACTGGTATAGCTGATGTAATCCTAAAACCTATGCAATCAGATTTAGCATGTGTCAGGTGATTTTTTGGCCAAATTTCATGGTTACAGACCAATATCTGGTATAGGTTTGGGCTGATTTACATGTATTTTTGACCAATTTAACAGCAATATTGGACACCAATAATTTCTGTTCAGACATGTAATGCTCTAAATGTGCCTAAAATGTCCTCATTTATTTTTAAAACAAGCCTGAAATTAAATAAGGGCTTCAAATTATCAACATTATGATATATCTGATATCTCCCCCATGGGGGTTGGAGGCAGACCAGCCCCACCCCCCGGAACTGAAATTCCTAATGTGGCCCTCGAGTAGGAGAGACCAACTAAAATTCATTCTAGGATATAAACTGACTTTCCTGTGAAAATTTCAGCCAGATTGACCAACTTTAAGAGGTGGTTTGATCTGATCTGGCATTCTATGATACCCTCGCTACCTGCACTCCCTGAATCTGTACTATGGGCTGGATATGTGTTTCTGAGAAAGTACACCACCCAAATTCACTTTAGTGGCGACTCCTGTGGCAGAAAATGTGGTTTCCAGCCTTAGGTTTGCCTTAATTGAGAAAATACCAGCACATCCTGATACAGCCCCCAGAGGCTATATTCACGGCTTCCTGGAGCCCATATCACACAGATGACACCACTGGTATAGCTGATGTAATCCTAAAACCTATGCAATCAGATTTAGCATGTGTCAGGTGATTTTTTGGCCAAATTTCATGGTTACAGACCAATATCTGGTATAGGTTTGGGCTGATTTACATGTATTTTTGACCAATTTAACAGCAATATTGGACACCAATAATTTCTGTTCAGACATGTAATGCTCTAAATGTGCCTAAAATGTCCTCATTTATTTTTAAAACAAGCCTGAAATTAAATAAGGGCTTCAAATTATCAACATTATGATATATCTGATATCTCCCCCATGGGGGTTGGAGGCAGACCAGCCCCACCCCCCGGAACTGAAATTCCTAATGTGGCCCTCGAGTAGGAGAGACCAACTAAAATTCATTCTAGGATATAAACTGACTTTCCTGTGAAAATTTCAGCCAGATTGACCAACTTTAAGAGGTGGTTTGATCTGATCTGGCATTCTATGATACCCTCGCTACCTGCACTCCCTGAATCTGTACTATGGGCTGGATATGTGTTTCTGAGAAAGTACACCACCCAAATTCACTTTAGTGGCGACTCCTGTGGCAGAAAATGTGGTTTCCAGCCTTAGGTTTGCCTTAATTGAGAAAATACCAGCACATCCTGATACAGCCCCCAGAGGCTATATTCACGGCTTCCTGGAGCCCATATCACACAGATGACACCACTGGTATAGCTGATGTAATCCTAAAACCTATGCAATCAGATTTAGCATGTGTCAGGTGATTTTTTGGCCAAATTTCATGGTTACAGACCAATATCTGGTATAGGTTTGGGCTGATTTACATGTATTTTTGACCAATTTAACAGCAATATTGGACACCAATAATTTCTGTTCAGACATGTAATGCTCTAAATGTGCCTAAAATGTCCTCATTTATTTTTAAAACAAGCCTGAAATTAAATAAGGGCTTCAAATTATCAACATTATGATATATCTGATATCTCCCCCATGGGGGTTGGAGGCAGACCAGCCCCACCCCCCGGAACTGAAATTCCTAATGTGGCCCTCGAGTAGGAGAGACCAACTAAAATTCATTCTAGGATATAAACTGAGTTTCCTGTGAAAATTTCAGCCAGATTGACCAACTTTAAGAGGTGGTTTGATCTGATCTGGCATTCTATGATACCCTCGCTACCTGCACTCCCTGAATCTGTACTATGGGCTGGATATGTGTTTCTGAGAAAGTACACCACCCAAATTCACTTTAGTGGCGACTCCTGTGGCAGAAAATGTGGTTTCCAGCCTTAGGTTTGCCTTAATTGAGAAAATACCAGCACATCCTGATACAGCCCCCAGAGGCTATATTCACGGCTTCCTGGAGCCCATATCACACAGATGACACCACTGGTATAGCTGATGTAATCCTAAAACCTATGCAATCAGATTTAGCATGTGTCAGGTGATTTTTTGGCCAAATTTCATGGTTACAGACCAATATCTGGTATAGGTTTGGGCTGATTTACATGTATTTTTGACCAATTTAACAGCAATATTGGACACCAATAATTTCTGTTCAGACATGTAATGCTCTAAATGTGCCTAAAATGTCCTCATTTATTTTTAAAACAAGCCTGAAATTAAATAAGGGCTTCAAATTATCAACATTATGATATATCTGATATCTCCCCCATGGGGGTTGGAGGCAGACCAGCCCCACCCCCCGGAACTGAAATTCCTAATGTGGCCCTCGAGTAGGAGAGACCAACTAAAATTCATTCTAGGATATAAACTGACTTTCCTGTGAAAATTTCAGCCAGATTGACCAACTTTAAGAGGTGGTTTGATCTGATCTGGCATTCTATGATACCCTCGCTACCTGCACTCCCTGAATCTGTACTATGGGCTGGATATGTGTTTCTGAGAAAGTACACCACCCAAATTCACTTTAGTGGCGACTCCTGTGGCAGAAAATGTGGTTTCCAGCCTTAGGTTTGCCTTAATTGAGAAAATACCAGCACATCCTGATACAGCCCCCAGAGGCTATATTCACGGCTTCCTGGAGCCCATATCACACAGATGACACCACTGGTATAGCTGATGTAATCCTAAAACCTATGCAATCAGATTTAGCATGTGTCAGGTGATTTTTTGGCCAAATTTCATGGTTACAGACCAATATCTGGTATAGGTTTGGGCTGATTTACATGTATTTTTGACCAATTTAACAGCAATATTGGACACCAATAATTTCTGTTCAGACATGTAATGCTCTAAATGTGCCTAAAATGTCCTCATTTATTTTTAAAACAAGCCTGAAATTAAATAAGGGCTTCAAATTATCAACATTATGATATATCTGATATCTCCCCCATGGGGGTTGGAGGCAGACCAGCCCCACCCCCCGGAACTGAAATTCCTAATGTGGCCCTCGAGTAGGAGAGACCAACTAAAATTCATTCTAGGATATAAACTGACTTTCCTGTGAAAATTTCAGCCAGATTGACCAACTTTAAGAGGTGGTTTGATCTGATCTGGCATTCTATGATACCCTCGCTACCTGCACTCCCTGAATCTGTACTATGGGCTGGATATGTGTTTCTGAGAAAGTACACCACCCAAATTCACTTTAGTGGCGACTCCTGTGGCAGAAAATGTGGTTTCCAGCCTTAGGTTTGCCTTAATTGAGAAAATACCAGCACATCCTGATACAGCCCCCAGAGGCTATATTCACGGCTTCCTGGAGCCCATATCACACAGATGACACCACTGGTATAGCTGATGTAATCCTAAAACCTATGCAATCAGATTTAGCATGTGTCAGGTGATTTTTGGCCAAATTTCATGGTTACAGACCAATATCTGGTATAGGTTTGGGCTGATTTACATGTATTTTTGACCAATTTAACAGCAATATTGGACACCAATAATTTCTGTTCAGACATGTAATGCTCTAAATGTGCCTAAAATGTCCTCATTTATTTTTAAAACAAGCCTGAAATTAAATAAGGGCTTCAAATTATCAACATTATGATATATCTGATATCTCCCCCATGGGGGTTGGAGGCAGACCAGCCCCACCCCCCGGAACTGAAATTCCTAATGTGGCCCTCGAGTAGGAGAGACCAACTAAAATTCATTCTAGGATATAAACTGAGTTTCCTGTGAAAATTTCAGCCAGATTGACCAACTTTAAGAGGTGGTTTGATCTGATCTGGCATTCTATGATACCCTCGCTACCTGCACTCCCTGAATCTGTACTATGGGCTGGATATGTGTTTCTGAGAAAGTACACCACCCAAATTCACTTTAGTGGCGACTCCTGTGGCAGAAAATGTGGTTTCCAGCCTTAGGTTTGCCTTAATTGAGAAAATACCAGCACATCCTGATACAGCCCCCAGAGGCTATATTCACGGCTTCCTGGAGCCCATATCACACAGATGACACCACTGGTATAGCTGATGTAATCCTAAAACCTATGCAATCAGATTTAGCATGTGTCAGGTGATTTTTTGGCCAAATTTCATGGTTACAGACCAATATCTGGTATAGGTTTGGGCTGATTTACATGTATTTTTGACCAATTTAACAGCAATATTGGACACCAATAATTTCTGTTCAGACATGTAATGCTCTAAATGTGCCTAAAATGTCCTCATTTATTTTTAAAACAAGCCTGAAATTAAATAAGGGCTTCAAATTATCAACATTATGATATATCTGATATCTCCCCCATGGGGGTTGGAGGCAGACCAGCCCCACCCCCCGGAACTGAAATTCCTAATGTGGCCCTCGAGTAGGAGAGACCAACTAAAATTCATTCTAGGATATAAACTGAGTTTCCTGTGAAAATTTCAGCCAGATTGACCAACTTTAAGAGGTGGTTTGATCTGATCTGGCATTCTATGATACCCTCGCTACCTGCACTCCCTGAATCTGTACTATGGGCTGGATATGTGTTTCTGAGAAAGTACACCACCCAAATTCACTTTAGTGGCGACTCCTGTGGCAGAAAATGTGGTTTCCAGCCTTAGGTTTGCCTTAATTGAGAAAATACCAGCACATCCTGATACAGCCCCCAGAGGCTATATTCACGGCTTCCTGGAGCCCATATCACACAGATGACACCACTGGTATAGCTGATGTAATCCTAAAACCTATGCAATCAGATTTAGCATGTGTCAGGTGATTTTTTGGCCAAATTTCATGGTTACAGACCAATATCTGGTATAGGTTTGGGCTGATTTACATGTATTTTTGACCAATTTAACAGCAATATTGGACACCAATAATTTCTGTTCAGACATGTAATGCTCTAAATGTGCCTAAAATGTCCTCATTTATTTTTAAAACAAGCCTGAAATTAAATAAGGGCTTCAAATTATCAACATTATGATATATCTGATATCTCCCCCATGGGGGTTGGAGGCAGACCAGCCCCACCCCCCGGAACTGAAATTCCTAATGTGGCCCTCGAGTAGGAGAGACCAACTAAAATTCATTCTAGGATATAAACTGACTTTCCTGTGAAAATTTCAGCCAGATTGACCAACTTTAAGAGGTGGTTTGATCTGATCTGGCATTCTATGATACCCTCGCTACCTGCACTCCCTGAATCTGTACTATGGGCTGGATATGTGTTTCTGAGAAAGTACACCACCCAAATTCACTTTAGTGGCGACTCCTGTGGCAGAAAATGTGGTTTCCAGCCTTAGGTTTGCCTTAATTGAGAAAATACCAGCACATCCTGATACAGCCCCCAGAGGCTATATTCACGGCTTCCTGGAGCCCATATCACACAGATGACACCACTGGTATAGCTGATGTAATCCTAAAACCTATGCAATCAGATTTAGCATGTGTCAGGTGATTTTTTGGCCAAATTTCATGGTTACAGACCAATATCTGGTATAGGTTTGGGCTGATTTACATGTATTTTTGACCAATTTAACAGCAATATTGGACACCAATAATTTCTGTTCAGACATGTAATGCTCTAAATGTGCCTAAAATGTCCTCATTTATTTTTAAAACAAGCCTGAAATTAAATAAGGGCTTCAAATTATCAACATTATGATATATCTGATATCTCCCCCATGGGGGTTGGAGGCAGACCAGCCCCACCCCCCGGAACTGAAATTCCTAATGTGGCCCTCGAGTAGGAGAGACCAACTAAAATTCATTCTAGGATATAAACTGACTTTCCTGTGAAAATTTCAGCCAGATTGACCAACTTTAAGAGGTGGTTTGATCTGATCTGGCATTCTATGATACCCTCGCTACCTGCACTCCCTGAATCTGTACTATGGGCTGGATATGTGTTTCTGAGAAAGTACACCACCCAAATTCACTTTAGTGGCGACTCCTGTGGCAGAAAATGTGGTTTCCAGCCTTAGGTTTGCCTTAATTGAGAAAATACCAGCACATCCTGATACAGCCCCCAGAGGCTATATTCACGGCTTCCTGGAGCCCATATCACACAGATGACACCACTGGTATAGCTGATGTAATCCTAAAACCTATGCAATCAGATTTAGCATGTGTCAGGTGATTTTTTGGCCAAATTTCATGGTTACAGACCAATATCTGGTATAGGTTTGGGCTGATTTACATGTATTTTTGACCAATTTAACAGCAATATTGGACACCAATAATTTCTGTTCAGACATGTAATGCTCTAAATGTGCCTAAAATGTCCTCATTTATTTTTAAAACAAGCCTGAAATTAAATAAGGGCTTCAAATTATCAACATTATGATATATCTGATATCTCCCCCATGGGGGTTGGAGGCAGACCAGCCCCACCCCCCGGAACTGAAATTCCTAATGTGGCCCTCGAGTAGGAGAGACCAACTAAAATTCATTCTAGGATATAAACTGAGTTTCCTGTGAAAATTTCAGCCAGATTGACCAACTTTAAGAGGTGGTTTGATCTGATCTGGCATTCTATGATACCCTCGCTACCTGCACTCCCTGAATCTGTACTATGGGCTGGATATGTGTTTCTGAGAAAGTACACCACCCAAATTCACTTTAGTGGCGACTCCTGTGGCAGAAAATGTGGTTTCCAGCCTTAGGTTTGCCTTAATTGAGAAAATACCAGCACATCCTGATACAGCCCCCAGAGGCTATATTCACGGCTTCCTGGAGCCCATATCACACAGATGACACCACTGGTATAGCTGATGTAATCCTAAAACCTATGCAATCAGATTTAGCATGTGTCAGGTGATTTTTTGGCCAAATTTCATGGTTACAGACCAATATCTGGTATAGGTTTGGGCTGATTTACATGTATTTTTGACCAATTTAACAGCAATATTGGACACCAATAATTTCTGTTCAGACATGTAATGCTCTAAATGTGCCTAAAATGTCCTCATTTATTTTTAAAACAAGCCTGAAATTAAATAAGGGCTTCAAATTATCAACATTATGATATATCTGATATCTCCCCCATGGGGGTTGGAGGCAGACCAGCCCCACCCCCCGGAACTGAAATTCCTAATGTGGCCCTCGAGTAGGAGAGACCAACTAAAATTCATTCTAGGATATAAACTGACTTTCCTGTGAAAATTTCAGCCAGATTGACCAACTTTAAGAGGTGGTTTGATCTGATCTGGCATTCTATGATACCCTCGCTACCTGCACTCCCTGAATCTGTACTATGGGCTGGATATGTGTTTTCTG
>CAXHLB010000472.1:0-15861 GCA_964017235.1 Sabellastarte sp. h YS-2021
TTACTTTAGTGTTGCTTCAGAGTCCCGGAAAAAAAAGTCCTTAAAACATACGAAGACTTATTTTTTCCAATTTTTTTGCACACTTTTTGCCAAAAACGGCCTTTATGCCATCTGACCACCTTTTCTAAATCGCCGATAACTCATAAACGGTTCATTTTTGAGGAAAGTTACATTTCATATGCTAAACGTCAAAAGAGTTGTACTTTGATTGTTATTTAGACCATATGGTTGTATCTTGCACCCCCGATTTATAATTCGTCGTCAAAGTCACACCGGCTTTTTTTATTGCAAAGGAGGAAGTATATATTAAAAGTATTTGAAAGTTTAAAGCAAAACTTAAATTAACTGACTTCAAAAAGCATATACCATATTTTTTTTTCACTTTCAAGTATCAACTGTGCCACCGTGGTGCCACCATGGTGGTCACTAACGATTGTGGCGTCTTCTTTTTTGGTTTTCTCTCCTTGGCAGCATCAGCAGCGCGCAAACACAATCAGTTCGTAGCTGTACCTTGACGGTAGAGGACGTCCGAATAATCATGAAAAACTTGATCTCCATTGTGTTTTTTGGCTTTCCTGGCTTGCTTGGTCCCGTCCAAGCCCTGTACCTCGGCACTGGCGGCGTCGTCGGCAAGAGCGTCGTTCCTCGCACTGGATCGCACTATCCGGGCAGATTCCGGACCTCAAGTGGCTCATACTCCGTGTCCGGAAGGTCGAGGTCACGTGATTACGGTGTGATTTACGGCAAGTACCGTCCGTCCGGAATCAGACCATTCAGCTCAAAAGGACGTTGAAAACAAAAGTGGATTTTTTTTACTTAAAATAAAAAAAAGTGGAAAAAAAGCCGTTTTTTTGTCTCATTTCGCGACGACCTCTTCCTACGTAAACGTTACTAAATAATAACTCGTTAAAAACTGGTTGGAAGTTCCTACGTATAAACAAAGAAGCAATTAAAATGCAAAATCCACCAATCTTTTCAGGTCAAATATTTCTAAAAATTTACTTGAATTTGAAAATTTTTCAGGGTTCAATCTTTAAATAAGTTTAAATAAGTGGGCCGGGCCATTGTTTAAAACCATATAATTATTTACAGAATTTGTTCTTTAAGTAAGACATGGTTGCCCCCTAAAAATTGGTTTCATTTCTTTTTCAATAAAAAGGGACAAAATGGCGCGAATTTCGATTTAAAATCATTTGAAAAACAAAAATAACTTCTATTTGGTGACACCACTATTTTCTAATGCAGCAAATAGCAAATGAATTATTAAATATAGAAAACCATCTTCTCACACCAAATACTATATTTTTCATTTTTTTTTTTAAAAACTAAAAAAATATTTCTTTAAAATATTTTTAAAAACTAATCAAATTTTATCAGAAACTATACAGTCCAAATCTTTTAATTCGGTCGGTCGAAATATCTCAGCTCTGGTTGGTTGTATCAAAAAAACTAAGGGCACTTTATGAAGTCCAACTTCTCGAGATCTATAAGATTTCCCAGTTGAACCTCATCTAACTGGACCCAGAAAAAAGTTACAGAGACCAAAGTTGAAAAAATCCCAAACGGCACCCTGAAAATAGCATTTTTCACCCCATTATTTCTTGGGTTTACAACAATCATTGTGTAATACTATTATTAATTTTTCATTTGGTATTTTTATGAGCAAATATCAAAGAAAAAATTTGCTAAAATGTACCACAGTGATTACAGGATCAGTCAAAGTGGTCGATTTTGATGGCCTCTTTTTGACAGCAATTTTTACACAATAAACGTGATTTTTGGCTGAAACCAACTATACCAGAAATTTTTTTACATCTTTTGGGAAAAATTTTGCAATTATCTTTAACGGTTTTGATACACGAAAGAAACGCCTTCACCTGGTCAGCGATTTTTTTCGCGCTCAACTTTATTTAACAAAAGTTTCTCCCAGAGACCTATAGCTTGGCTCATAAGAAGCGGAATGGGTCGTTTGATATAATAAAGTGGTCTTAGTTTTTCGATAAGACCAACAGGAGCCGAAATATTTTGAAGTGACCCAAATAAAAGATTTGGACGGTAGCAATACCCATGGTCTTCGACCAAGCCCGCAGATGCCTGGTGGTAGAATTGGACACTACTTTGCTAGCTTGCTTGCCCATTGCTTGATGTCTGATCTGCCGTGAAGATAGAAAGGCAATGCCTGAGATTCCTTTACAGATTTTAATTGAGTTAGCCCTTGACTTGCTTGCCTGCCTCTTGCTTGATGTCCCTTTTCCCGCGAAAAGATAAACCACAACAATTTCCGAACACGGTGCAGACGATTGAAGTTTTCATCTTAATATAAATAAATTAGGAGTGACTTTTTTCAACAAAGTCAAACATATCTCAGGAACCAAGCATCAAACATAGGCTTATTATACCAATAGACCAAGGTCTGGTGACTCCAGATGTTCAAGTTAGGACCTTTTTACAATCAAGGTCAGATTTGACCTCTAAAAATGGCCTTGAAAATCCAATTTTTTTAGGGTGCACCTTGAGCCTTTCAGATGCTCATCATATTTACTTCCTCCCCGGCAGATAAAAAGTACGGTTCGACTTTGCCAACGAATTAAAAATCGGAGACGTCAGATACAAACATTTGACCAAAATAACAATTAAAGTACAACTCTTTTGACGTTTACTATATGAAATGTAACTCTACTCAAAAACGAACCGTTTATGAGTAATCGGCGATTCAAAAAAGGTGGTCGAGTAGCAAAAAGCCAGTTTTTGGCAAAAAGTGTGCAAAAATAGCTTAATAAGAAAATAAAAACGGATTTTCCGGGAAAAAGTACCTTTTTTGAATTGCCGATTACTCAGACGAAGGCTAAGGGGACAGGATCGTTCACTTCAGATTTGTTTTGACTTGAATGAATCGTACTACTACAGTGTGTTCGCCGATAATGGCTAAATTTCGCTCCAAAGCCTTTACCTATGGCAATATCCGAGTTTTGACCTCCTCTTATTATTACAGTTTTGTCTGAAGATTTCAAAAATGTATGAATTGTTCTTGTAGCTCAAAAGACACAAAAGTTATAAGGTTTTTGATTTTTCGAAAAATTGGATTTTTGAATTTTGCGATTTTTAAAAAGTTCTTCTAATTCTGAAATGGACGTTCTGATTAAAAAGTTTTTGAACTAAAACTTGGAGCACCTCTCAAAACCGACCTCTGATCGAAATTTTGAAGTGATCGGGGCATATTTATTATGCCAAATTGCACTTTGAAATTACTTCAATGGATCAATATTTTGGATTTTTTGCATTAAGATAACTGCAGCTCCATAAATACAAATTTTATCACAAAAACCTTCTTTACTCAAAAATTATTCAACTATCTGGGGACATTTTAGTCGAGAAAAGAAGTTTCAAAGTATAATTACACAATTGCTATTTTAAAAAATGCAAACCCCATTTAAAAAAAATTAAATCCTTTGTAGTAACCACAATTTTTGATTTAGAATTTCAAAATTTTACTTCAAAGTGTAGAATTGTTTGCCTAATTGAATGATAAGGTCAGAAAAAGCATAAGTATCTTAATTGCAGAGATAATTACCATTTAGCCTTTATCGGCGAACACACTGTATATTTCGCACGCGCGTGCAAAACGCTTGCGCGCGCGCAGTTTTAAGCGGCGGAATCGCGCGGGTCGCCACTCACGCAACCCTACCCGGGAAAATATGTCCGGAAATGAAGGCTAAGAAGGCACAAAGCAAAATAAAACCCAGCCCAGCCGGAGCTGCATGTTGGGAGCTTTCATTTGGTACCAAAATCGCGCTGATCGGTTGCACAGTGAGGACAAAAGCCTGTGACAACAAAAAAACCGAATCACCAGGTGTGTCTTCGATTAACAGTTCACTTCATTCTACGTTTTGACACAATTTACAAAATTTTATCAAAAAACTCAAAAGTTTTAACATAATTTTTTCAAAATTAAGAAAATTTCATCAAATTTCAAGAATTTTTTTCAAAATTTAAGAAAATTTCATCAAAATTTAAGAAAATTTGATCAAAATTTGATCAAAATTTCAGAAAACATGATAAAAATTTCAGAAAATATGATAAAAATTTCAGAAAATATGATAAAAATTTCAGAAAATATCATCAAAATTGAAGAAAATATCATCAAAATTTTGGAAAATTTCATCTAAATATTTTTTTTTCATTATTTACCAAATGTTCATTAAAACAAAAATCATACTTTTTTAACCACATATAGTTTGATGGTGACTGCAAATTCTGGGAAGGAATCACCAGATATCCTTGAACGTTTTTAACACCTCTCTTTTTATTATTATTCTCAAAACAAACAAATCTAGAACAATTCGTAGTCCTTGGGGAAGCGAATCGGCTTGCTCAACTTGCACAGCTTGGCAATATGATCCCATTCCAGTTTCTCATACAATTCGACCAGTTTGGCGTCCAGATCGGGCGAATTCGGCTTGGATTCCAGTTGGTGGTGAATGAGCTTGACGGCTCGGCCATAGTGACCGATTTTCTCAGCGTGAATCGTGGCAAAAGTGACGATTTTCGAATCGGTTTGCTCCACGAACTGCAGGCAGTCAAGCAAGCATTGATTGGCGCTTTCCAGTTGCCCGAGGAGGCAGTGACCGATCCCTTTCTTGGCTGACGTCTCGACGTACCAACCTTTGAGCTTTTCCATGTCTTTTTTGGCTGATTCGTCATTGAATTTGGTGGCGAAGAAGGCCAACACGTCCTTGGCATCGATTCTGGCCAAAACCTTTTCAGCGACGTCGATGGCGTCTTGCGCTTTCGCTTCCGTCCCTTTCTTGTCAATCTCCATCGATTGCAGCCTGGCCACATGGACTTGAATGACTTTGACGTCACTGGTCAGTCCTGGAGTGGCCAGCAGCTCCTGATACAAGTCCTTACTCTCCTCCGTGACTGGGTCCATCTTGGCCAACCAGTTCGCTTTGTGCTCGAACAGCGACTCTTGATATGAGGCGGTCAACGTCGTGTCTTTCTTCTTGTTGCTGTTCTTGTCACGCTTGGATGGTTCACACAGCATGAACTTGACCGGAAAAGTGTCTGCCTTTTTGCCCAATTCATCCTTGGACAAACTGACTGTCCCTTCCAAGTGCTGGCCAATGACAGCGCCCTTGGCGTGCTTGTCGTTGCACGAGGCAGCCGTGACGAAAAGCGACTGTGCCTTGTTCGGATGCAAGACGAAGCTGTTACTCTTCTTGCCGCCAGTCGAAGCCTGCTGGAAGGACAGGTAGTAATCCAGAGTGACAGAGGAGGCCAGCTTGACGCCTAAACTCAGTGGCAAGTCCATGATTTTGTCCAGGACGTCTTTCTTTTCGTGTCGGACGTGAGCTTTCAAAACGTAGTCGTCTTTGACGACCTTGACGGACCACCTTGAAGGATAAGCGTCACCACAAGCAACCAGTTGTTTCTGGGAGTTGTACAACATCCAGAGCTGGGATTCGAACTCGGATTCGTACAAGACATCGCTCAACAACGCCAAATTGGGTGTGATGTCGGTCGACTTGGATACGTTGAAGTTGTACGTCAGTTGCAACTCGTATATGGTCCTCTCGTCCGGAATGACGTCCCTGGCACCCAGTGGCACAACCTTGGCATCCACAGGACGGTAGTTTTGTACGCAACTCTTTAGAGATATCTCAGGTTGAAGCTGGAAAACAATTTATTATTATTTATCAAATTCATGGTCAATTTTCAGCTTTTTTTAAATTGTTTTTAAATACGTAGAAAAAGACTGTACCTCTTCTACACCCAAGACTCCACTAATGTTGACCCTCTTGTAGCTGTCAGCGCCGTGGATGACCAATTCTCTGGTGCCCACCTGAATCCCGTGAAAGGTGACGGAGTAACTTGTGTCTATGGTCCCCCAAACTTGCCCACCACTTGGCAATGCAAAGCTCCAGCACCAATCCACCTTTTAATTCAGAAAAAAAATTGGAATTAAATGACTTCCTCCACAACAAAATAAAATATTCATTGCCATTTTTAAAATTTCGGGAAATGGCAACTCATTTTTTTTGATAAAAATTAGTAGAAATTACAAGAGTTTACGAACCACATTTCAAAGTCCAAACAAGAAAAGAAATGGAGGCTATTCGTGATCTGTAAACCTTCGAAAATCCATTCATTATTTGTTTCCGGAATATTTCCGAACGTCTGGACCTCTGGATCCCACCCAAAATGATAAAAAAAACTGTTAGGATTCAAATTCATATAACTTGTACAGTCAAAACCATGGGAAATGTTCGCGGCCACTTTGCAGCCTTCCTGACCTTCAAGGCCAAAAACCAAAGGCCCATTATTATTTTACTTTTTGAAACTCTACAATTTCGGTTTTTATGAAATTTTTTGTGGGTTCAACCGGTTCTGAGCTACAGCACCCATGGATCTCAAAAATCACGACAGAAAACAAAAAATTCGCAAAAAATAGATTTTCGGGCTCAATTTTGAAGTACTTTTAATCAATAGATCTCTATGAAATTTTACATGGTCATTGCAATTTGCTTGAATTTAAATTTGTGAATTTATAAAAATGAGCTTACTTTTATGTAATGGAGGCCAAAAATGGCCATTTTTCAGTTTTTTCTTCTTGCTGGAAAATTGATTGAAGTATTTTTTTTTCTCGTTCCCACCAGAAATTTTTTTATGATATTTGACCACAACCTACAGTCAGGACCATTTATATCGACCACTCAAGATATCTGAGTTCTGGTGGGTTGTATCAAAAAACTAATGGCACTTTGTGAAGTCCAACTTTGCAAGAACTATCAGATTCAACCATTAAATCTTGCCCAAGTGACACTAGAAAAAAATTCCAGAGACCAAAGTTGAAAAAATCCCAAACGACTTCCTGAAAATGGCATTTTTCACCCGATGATTCCTTGGGTTTACAACAATCATTATGTAACCTTAATTCTTCATTAGGTATTTCTATGAGCAAATATCAAAGAAAAAACTTGCTAAAAATGCGATATGCACACCTTTTAGCCGAAGACGCTATTTTTCCTGATTTGTAAATTGCCAATAACTCTAAAGCAGTACGTTTTGGAGAGAAGTTTGTTAAATATGATATGCTACCAGATAATTGAAGGTTAATTGTTATTTAAGTCTTAAATGTGAATCTTACACCTCCACTTTTCAAAATCAAACCGGATATTTTTAATGTGAAGGAGAAAGTAGTATTTTTTTAGGAAAACACACACTAACCTTTGACAGCAATTCCCATCTTGAATTCACCCAACTCATTCAGTGTAAATATTTTGTGATTCTCGAACATCTTGACGATTGTTTTGTGGAGGAGTTGAACGGTGTGAACGTAGAACTCGCCCGAACGCCCCGCTTCGTGAGATTTGACTTGATGACGGCCCACGTCGCCTTTTCGGGGACTTTGACGAAGTGACGTTGGATCTGGTTGGGTTTGGAAGGTCACGGAGGGCACAGGGGAGGTCAAAGTCGGTCTCATGCCCTCTACGGTCAACGGTTCGGGGACGACGACGGTAACGGGTACTTCGAAGACGGTCCCTTTGTCCGGATGAGCGGTGTCAAAGGCCCTGACGTAGGTGGAGTGGACTCCAACCGTCAATCCGGAGGAATGGATGCTGATCAGGAACCTTCGAGTGACGTACATCAGGTCGAGGAACTCGGGGTGTTTGACCCAGGCAGCGTCGCACGTCAGAGCGAACTTCATGTTGAACTTGACCTTGCTTTCGCCCAACTCGGGCTCTTGGTCATTTAAAAACACGGGTGTGACCTTCACTGGGACCTCGGCGGCCTTGGAGACGTCGTGTCCTCGCAGATGGATCCCCTTGGCGTTGTTCGAATGGCAACTGATGGCGAAGCGAACATCTCTTTCCAAACTGTCGTTGTACTTGACCAAATGACTAAAAGCCTCAACAATCTGGACAAAAACAATGTGTTTAAACAAAAAGGCAACAAAACATCTCTCATTGTTTTAAGAAAAAAATTAATGGATTTTGTTGATGAAAATTTCAGAAAAAAAAAATTCAAATATTGATGATTTTGCAAAAAATTATTAAAACAAAAATTATTAATTATTAAAAAAAGCCGGTCGACTTTGACGACGAATTAAAAAATCGGAGATGTAGATACGATAATATGACCTGAATAACAATTGAAGTACAACTCTTTTGACGTTTACCATATGAAATGTGACTTTCATTATTTTTCATTATTTTTCATACTTTTTGTGTTTTTATTTTTTTATTAAGCTACTATTTTTGCACACTTTTTGCCAAAAACGGACTTTTTGCTACCCAACCACCTTTTTTGAATCGCTGATAACTTATGAACGGTTCATTTTTAGGAAAGTTACATTTCATATTGTAAACGTCAAAAGAGTTGTACTTTATTTGTTATTTAGGTCAAATGTGTGTATCTGACGTCTCCGATTTTTGATTCGTCGTCAAAGTCAAACCGGATATTTTTTTTGTAAACGAGCAAGTAACTTTTAAAATAAAAATTTTTAACTTTTAAAATATTTTTTTTATCTTTTAAAACAAAAAAAAATTACTTTTTAAATCAAAAATTTTAAACTTTTTAAATCAAAATTTTTTAATTAAATCAAACAATTTTAACTTTTTAAATAAAAAAAACTTTTTAAATAAAAAATGTTAACCTTTTACTTCAAAAATTCAACTTAAAACTGACATTTTAAGTTAGGTGGTAATAGTAAAATTTCATTGCATTTTACTTCACAACCAAAATTGTAAATTAAATTTCAACCATGATTCTTACCTGCAAAAGTCCGTTTCCTTGTCCGTAATGACAGACGGAAGGCAGTGGCTTAGCCGTGGCCGCCAGGGCCCTCTTGACGCTGAACGGCGACCACGAGAGCCCGCGAGCCTTGAGTCCAGAGAGCAACAAAGCCACAGCGCCGCAGACATGAGGACTGGCCATCGACGTCCCATTCATCAGCTGCGTTCCCCGCAAGTTGTACGGCGGAACGGATGTAATGGCACCTCCAGGAGCACAGACGGTCACGCCTCGGTCGCCGTCCGCCGTCGGCCCTCGACTCGTCCACGTATACGTCGCTCCGGGCAACCGTTCCCGCGCTGAATACAGCGCTGTCATCATCTCCGGAGACACATACGCTCCCACGCCGATGACAGAATTGGTAGCGATGTCCGGAGGCGTCCCAACCGTGCAGAGGGCCGGACCGTCGTTGCCCGCGCTCGCCAACCAAACGACACCGTATCTGTTGATGACTTCACTCATCAACTCTCCAATTCTTCCAGTGTTGGACCAATGAGAGTATTCTCCATAAGACATGTTCACTGCATCGATTTTAGACACTTCCGGATCACTGTTTCGCTGCATGATGTACACCATGGCCCTCGCCAACGCCGTTCCGGTCTCCATGCCCGATAACCGTACATCGCCAATGCTCAATGATACAATTTGAGCGCCCGGTGCTAAACCGTTCTTCTCCGGCGCCTCAGGGAAGTTGGCCGCAGCCATGGAGGCCACGTGAGTGCCGTGGCTTGAGGACACTGTCACTAATTGAACCAAATCGCCGCCATCATAAATATTGACGCTGACGTTCAACAAATCGGTAGTTGACAACGACGCGTAGTCTCCAGAGGTCTTGAACGGCCTTAGTTTGACTCCGCCGTGTTCCAAGTTGCCCTCTTCGCTCACATCAATGACCACGGTCCAGTCGTTGCCGTCGAAGAAAGACACGACGTCAAACAACGGCCCCGGATCGCCTTGAACACCGCTGTCCTTGAATTTCTTGTCCAAATTAGTCAACGCTTCCAGTTCATTGTCCAGACTGTCCTTGGCCAACTTGTCCACGCCGGAGAGGGCCTCGGGGACGGTGGAGGAGACGCCGTTGCCGTTCTTCGCCTTGGAGGCTTCTTGCTCGATTTTAGTGACGGTTTTCTTGACGCAGGCGCGTTGGTGAGGGTCCCAGAGCCTTTCCTGGCGTTCCCGGACGATTCTGGTCCGGAGGGAGGACGGGTAAAGGTCGAAGATGCGCTTGGCGCCGACGCGGTAAGTGTTGGTGGCGTTCAAGGCGTTCCAGGCGTCGGGGACCTTGAGCTTTCGACCGGAGACGCCTTCGATGTAACCGTCAGCGTCTCGGGTGACTTCTTTGCTCATGTCGACGTCGCCGGCGCCGGAACAATCGATTCTTTCGATGATTTTCCGCTTGCCGTCCGTTGTCACTTGCATTCCGCCAGCGCCAGGGTCGACACCTTTGGAAAAACGGTCAAAACGGCGCCGTTTACACAGATTTTTAAGTCTTACCTGAGTCCAAGACGGCGATGACGATCCCGCGGCCGTCGTAGTCCGGGTATTTGGTCCCGAACTGCTTGGCCCCCGTCTCAGTGCGAGGCTGCAAGGCCCAGGCGGGAAAATCCGTCGACACGGCCGCCTGTCCGGCTTCTCCAGAGTCCATGTTGAAATGTCAAAACGCCCCTCTGACGACAAAAGTTGAAAATCAGTCGCTAATGACGCAATTAACGAGTTATAATCGACGATGACTCCCCACTTTTGTCCCTGAGAGGTTGCGTGATTTGAAATAAACGACGGGTTCCGACAAAGTACTTTTGACAAAAGACACCCTTCCGATTGATATATCTACGTTTCATTGTTTATTCTTTAGAATCAATATCTATTTTTTTATCCTTGAAATATTACATTTCATTCAAACACCTTGATACAGTTGTCAAAAGAAAGTGTCTGCTAAACCGGCCCCAAAGACAATGTCCGAAAACGCCATTCCCGCTCCCAATCCCGGAGTTCCGAAGGCGGAGACAGCTCTGCCCAACTCCAAGGTGGATGCAAAAAGTGACAGTGCGCCCGTCGATGGTTCGCAAGAGCCGAAAAACGTTCAAGAACTGACGTCGTACATCCAAAGTATATTACACCAGATGCAAGACCGCTTCCAGACCATGTCTGACCAAATCATCAGCCGGATCGACGACATGGCCACCAGAATAGACGACTTGGAACACAACATCAACGACCTGATGGTCCAAGCCGGCCAAGCGGACGACAGACATGCTTTGCCCGAACCGAAATAGCATTTCCTCAACTTTTACTGCTTCTCAATTCGTATAATATATAATTTGTGTATCACTTCGTTTTCCCGGAAAAAAAACCGTTCCAAAAAAATTGAGCACCAAACGGTTTTACTTCAAATTGATGTATTACTTCGTTTTCCCGAAAAAAATACCGTTGAAAAAAAATCCAGCACAAAAAACAAAGCTTACTTCGAAGTAATTTTGTTTTGATACATATATCGCATGAAAATGTGCCTGATTGAGCTTTAAATACATATACTGTACCACTTATGATATCTTGACCTGAAATGCTGCTTGTGAAAGAGGTTTATTTGTTTACGCTACAGCATTATCTTCTCACTATTAATAGTCGTGTTGAACTTTTAAGCTGAGTATGACACAAAATTCGATAACGTTGCACTACAATGGTTGTGCTTTATTTCAAGAATCGTTGTTGCCGAGCAAACATATATATTCAAGCATCAATTAGTAGATTGCAAAACACTCACGCATTTGCAAGTAGTACGTAGTGCCTGAGTAAAAACTCGTTAAACAAGATTCGAGGTTGCGTGAGTCCAAACTAAAAAGAATAACAAGACGTATCAGACGATTGCATTTAATTTTTTGCATTTTTTTGTGCCTTGCCGTTGCTGTCTCGCGCTGAGACTCAGGTCAGAAAAGCTGTGAAGGCCAATTAAGAGTTACGTTCAAGGTCAAACTGCGCAGAATTAAGCCATGGCTTACCGCGTGTTGATGTGCAGCGGGAAGCACCATCTCTCGGCGCCCTTGAAGTCTGTGGCCGGTGTTCAGAGGTTGATTCATTCTTCCGGAACGCATCTCGAGAAGAAAGGGTTCTTTGCACCCGATGCCGCCGTTGACAAGACGGGAAAAGTCAACCGGTGGTCCATGTTCGCCCCGGCGTTCGTCACGCACGTCTGCCTGGGCGCGCCTTACGGCTGGTCCGCCATCTCCGGCACTCTAGCCCGGGAGTACGGGTTCGTCGTCTCCAGTGCCGGCGACTGGGCCTTGTCCAGCTGCACATACCCGATGTCAGTCATGGTAAGCTTCTGTTACTAAGCGCTTTTGTTAATAGATAAGGATCGAGGCTGAGGTAGTATTTTAATCATAACTCTGGCAGTACCCAACTGATTTTGATAATTTAAAGTTTTGCTAAAAGCTGAATAAATTGACTATTGAACATGTATTCATAGCTTTTCCCAGAAAACCATGAGGTTTTGAGATATTTTGGAAAATGTTTGTAAGTGAAATTTCGAAAAAAAACCGCCAAAAACAGTTGTATGGTCAGAAATTAGCTCATTATGCCGGCTAAAATACCCAATAATTACAAGACAAATGGTCTTTCTTGCATCCTAGGGTAACAAAATCATCAAAAAACATAGTATTATTTTAAAGAGCGATCGTGCGGGTCTGCTACATAGAGTTAAGCTCTGATTGAGGCCAATCACGAAATTCATTGAATAAATTAGTCTTGGAAAGGGTAAGATTAAGATACCCATAACTTGAATAAATGATCCACGGGGGGGGGGGATCAAGAAGGTTTTGACTTATAAAAATTTTGAATCAAGATAATCCTGTCGACTAGAGATGAGCGTAGTTACACGGAAAGGCTCATAAACTCGTAAATTACAGATTGCGATCGGGGGGTTGTCAGCCGCGGCGTTGGGCAAATGGAGCATGAAAGTGGGAACGAGGGCCACCATGACCTTGGGAGGAGTGTTGTTCGGCTCAGCCTTCTTTCTTTCCGGATTGGGCGTCTCGATGCACAGTTTGCCGCTGTTGTACTTGGGCAACTTCGTCGCGGGCGTCGGCTACGGCTGCTCCTACACTCCGCCCATCCAAGCCTTGCTGGAATGGTTTCCGGACAAAAGAGGGCTAGCCTCGGGCGTTGTCATCGCCGGATTCGGTTCCGGAGCCTTGTTTTTCACCCCCATGATGAACAACTTCATCCAGCAGTTTCACAAGGTTCCAACGTTCCTCGGGCAGTCCGTGGAGACCGTGACGGACGGCGGCAAGCTGTTTGCTCACGTGGGAGGCCAACTGACCGAAGTAGTGTACGCTACAGCTCAAGACCTGGCCAAGTTGCCGTTCCAGGGATTACACGACGATTGCGCGAATGACAATTGCGCAATTGACAAAATGGCGGCCAGATTTTCACAAACTGACGATTCAGCGACTTTTTTTTTTTAAAAAAGGCCAAAAACCATTTTCTTACCCTTTAACAGCTTCACTAAAAGATCTCTCCCACGCTGTACCCAAATTCGTTTTTGGGAAACTAAAAATTAGTCTTCGGGTGACAACTGATTCTGATACAGTTTTTCGCGAGAAATCCATTGGTGAAGGTTTCAAAATCGTAACCGTAGCCGTTTTTCAGAAAATCCTCCTTTTCGAAAAAAATTGTTTCATCTTTGACCGCCATTTCTAAGCCAACGCGTGCAAACAAAATTTTTAGTAAAATTGTAGATCCACTCTTTCCGCTTCTAACTTTTTTATAACACTAGCTGAACTACCCGTTCCTTGAACGGTTCAAAACTTCAAGTTACGTAGAACAAAGTTATGCACTGCAGTCAAACCCGTAAAAAATAATCGCGGCCAATTTTCCAACCTCCCTGGCCTCTAATGAACTAATGTCACTTATGTAATTGTTTTACTTTTTGAAACTCTACAAATTTTGGTTTTTGTGAATGTTTTTGTAGGATCGACCTTATAAGCAACGCAGCCATGAATTTAAAAATCAGATGCAAACAAATTGCAAAAAAAAATATTTTTAAAGGCTCGATTTTGGCTGTATCTGGCTGAAGTGTACGGATCTGATATCCTTTTCAAGAGATTTTTTGCCAATTCTTCCATTTTTTAGTCGTTTTTGATACAGATTTCCAATTTTTAAGAGAAAAAAGGCTTAAAACGTCTTTTGACAGATCCAGAGACAAAGAAGAGAATCTCTGGACTTAAGAACGTAGTGGCCAAGAGGAGCAGGGCCGGACTTTGGTGCATCTCGTCATGAGCCTGACTTTGAAAATATTTGTAGTTTGTACCATCCAAAGTGCCAGTCAAAACTCCCCGCTGCTGCAACTTTTCACAGGAGCCCATCTGGATGCACACTCCAAACGTTTAGTAAATAGTCCTTGAATGGCAACTCAGGCAGTCCATTATACTTCCTCCTTTGCAATAAAAAAAGCCGGTGCACCGGCGAATTATAAATCGGGGGGTCTAAATAACAATTAAAGTACGACTCCTTTGACGTTTACCATTTGAAATGTAACTATCCTTGAAAATGAACCGTTTATGAGTAATCGGCAATTCAAAAAAGGTGGTCAAGTTGCAAAAAGTCCGTTTTTGGCAAAAAGTGTGCAAAAAAATTGGAAAAAATAAGTCTTCGTATGTTTTAAGGACTTTTTTTCTGGGACTCTGAAGCAACACTAAAGTAAAATTCTCCAGGCAAGCACGCACCGTTTAAGGCATTTCCCCCACACTGCTGGTGTGAGAAGGGAGGTAACAGAAAAAAAGAGAGTGCGGTGTTGGCTGGAAGTCGCGTGACCGTCGACGTCCCTAGGCGCGCCCGTTGATCGCGATGACTCTTCAAAAAATCTTGATGGCCAACTGGTCTGGAGAGAAACTTTATCGTAGTTCTAAGCTTGGTTGTGGTTGGCATTACGACGCTAATACGACGTGTAGAAATTGGCCATTTTGAAAGAAGCACTGATGCAGTGGCATAGGTGAGCAAGGGGGGGGGGGGGTTCTACCCCGTCTGAAAATTGTTTTATGACCCCCCCTCTAAGATTCAAAATGACCCCCACCCCCCTCAGAAATGGCTTTTGACCCCCTATAAGATTTTGAGCTGGGGACGTTTTTTTTAGAAAAGACAAAAAAAATTGCCCAGAAAAAAAAAAAATTGCCGGCTTACGCCGGCATCAGTTCTTGGCCAAAGAGGGCCAAAACAGTCATAAAATTTTCAGCGTGGGACCCCCCTGACCCCCTCTGTTTTAGTTTTTTATGACCCCCCTATAGCAAAAAAATCTTTTGACCCCTCTCTAGAAATGACGACCTTGCTCACCTATGCGCAGTGGTATCAGGATTCTTCGTGATGTGACCCGGAACGTTTCAAGTATTTGTCAAACGCGATGCGCGGAGATGGAGGCCAGTTTTGAAAGAAACGTTGATACCTTTGGTGAGTGACTTTTGACCGAACATCCAAGACTCTCTATGAAGATGGCTGTGATTGCCAACAACTGATCGGACTGTTGCCAATGAAGAAGATGTCCAAGACTGCCCGCCAAGTGTGGTCCGATCGCCAATTAGTGCTACCAGTTAAAGACAGCGACACAAAATCAGAGACAAAAACTGCTTGAATTTAATCGGGACAGAGGAATAAAACCGCTTTTTTTTAACCTTGATTGCATATATTAAGTTACTAATGTTATTTGCGACCTTGCGACGGCCTTTAAAAGCAATACATTTTGATCAAAAGAAGTTTATTTATTGTTATACATTTAAACGTTTTGGGGTGTGCATCATAGGTGAGCAAGCTCTTTGGAGCTAGAGGGGGGTCATAAAAAATTTCGCTAGGGGGGGGGGTCATAAAAAATTTTTTTAGGTGGTGGCTGAGGGGGGGCTGGCGAAATTTTTTTTATTGCTGATTTTAGCTTTTTAGGCCTAAAACCGGTGCCGGCGTGAGCCGGCGAAATTTTTTTTTCCAGATTTTTTTCTTAAATTTTTTTTCTAAAAAAAAAAAAAGTCGCCCGCTTAAAAAGCTGAAAATCCAGGTAGGGGGTCAAAAGCCATTTCTGAGGGGGTGGGG
>CAXHLB010000473.1:0-16489 GCA_964017235.1 Sabellastarte sp. h YS-2021
CTACTATAGTACTACGTAAATACTCTGTTACATAGACAGAATCAAAGACCGTAAGGTTGGAAATATGCATTATGCAATGAACCAGTCCTCATGGACAATTATCAAATCAGAAAGCACTTGACTCTGTTCTCCAACTGATACACAAATTACCGGAGATCCGAAGCTGGATTAGTGTTTCTTGCTACCCAAGAACCAGTCTGATAACCAAAACCATGAATGTTCATTTTACAGACAGCAAACTGGTGTTTGAACTTTGAAGTATACTACTATGAAGTACGATCTACGAGTACGCAATCCGGAACGTTACGTTTTCCAACTTTTATCAGAACTCTCGCATTTCTACTGAACGCATACCAGAGTTCCATTTCTCTGGCGCATACAGACGGCTTAATCAAAACTAAAGGAGGATTAACTCGTTTTATGCGTCAGGATGAGACGAGGCAGTCGAACGCAGTCAACGTAGCAAGTTCAGGACACGTTATAGGTCAACAACCAACGTGAAGGTTAAAATCAATACAGACGCCTTTGAATAACTTTCGTATCCTTTGAGTTAGCCAACTTTCCCACTTCGTTCGTTAGCATCGAATAGTGATCAAAGTAGTGATAAAGTCAAGCCTAACCCCACTACCAACGCCGCGGATCTGGACAAAAAAGGAGGTAGGACAAAAGAACTTGTAATTTCAATTATTACTGAGCTCAGATTTCCTTTTACTTCCGGATTGTAAAGAAAATGGGTTTTCTTTTGACGCTGTTCAAAAAGTAGCAGCCCTGAGGCATCGCCTTGTGTCCGAAAGCTGAATGAATTTTAAAGATTCTTTGAGATGTGCCGCTTCCACCGTGATTTTCACCTTTGGTCGTTAATTAAAGCCATTATGCTGCTGCGTTTTTACATCAAAATGATGAGTTTCTCAGAGCCAAAAAGAATCCCCCATCTCGCAGAATTTGTATCACGGTTTGAGCATCATCATTATCTCAGCATCAGGTCACGGTTGGCGTTTCTCGGAGGTCCTGTTTTAAAAACAAAAAAACGGACCTTCAACGCCCTTGCTGCTGCTACTCACGCCAGATTGTGTGTTCTCCACCCACAGATCAAGCCATTATCGTGTGCAAAAATCACTGTTTTTTCATACCTCGGTGCCGATACGCAGTCTGAATAACTATAATGGGCTTTAAACACAAAACCCGTTGCGACAGTGAGAGATAATTATCGAACAAAAGTTGTCAAAGTCAAAAATTTCCATCATTTGTTTTTCGAAAAATAAAATTTTAAAAAACTTTCACACTTTTTTTACGAATAAATATCGCGTGTGAAGTCCCCATTTGTCTTTCCCTGGCGTTTGACTTTTTTTTGCATCGTTTTTGTTTGAGTTGACTTAAGAAACATTCCTTTGCGGTTCGAAATTTATTGCCAATGTAATTGATCCTAAAACTACGCGTTGAGAGTCTTGAAAGAGACAAAAATTACGAGGTTTTTTGGTCATGGAAAAGATACGGTCACCTGTCAAGCCTCTCATGTCCATAACTTTTGTCTAACGTCCCATGTTTACATGTTCGCGACCGTAGTATGAATTTAGAGGTAGTGGTAGTAGTTGTTCTTGATTTACATGGACCACGTCCGTGATTTTGTATGCATCTCACGAAGAGAAAAGCAGATTTTGTTCCACGTCATCATGATGCCTTCTTCTGTGTGAAACTTACTTGTAATCGAACCCATAGAATCGCGGTACCAAAAACCAATCGAACATTCTCTCAAGGTTGGTCAAGAGTGAAGCTGAAACCAAGATAGGAACCTCGTATCATTAAACTTGGCCCAAAGGATTGCTTCTATCTGAGAGCTTATTGAGAGCTTACAGCCAGTCTCATCCTGCTTTGCAATCAAGGATATTTGTCCGTTTGCCACCATTGCAAAACTAGTATCTTATGCTTTTTCCTTAAAAAGGATACATTTTGGGGCCAAATAATAAAGCTGTTGCTTTGCAAGACATAAAAATTAAAAAATTCAGCACTTCTGCTGCTGGTGCCCAGAAAATCGCAAGTTCAAGCCTTCAAAAAACCAGACACAGCTCGACAGATTATAACTGGGTTCTTTCAATTGGACAATGACCGTGGTTACACTTAAGCATGGGTTCAAACTGCTCCGTTCGTCTTGAAGAAGCCAGAAATCAGAAAATATCTTAAAAACCTTACATCTTTGCTGCTAGAACTACTACGTAGCAACATCGAATTTGCCTCAACAAGGTTGCCTCATAAAAATGTTTGCCTCAACAAGTTTGTCAAAGAAGTACTATCAAAGTTTGCCTCATAACAAAATTTGCCATATAACAATATTTGCATCAATTGTTTGCCTCACAACAAAATTTGCCTAAATTAAATTTGCCATATAACAATATTTGCATCAATTGTTTGCCTCACAACAAAATTGGCCCAAAATATCTTGCGGCAAAAAGTTTATACCCAAATAGTTTCAATTAATTTTTTTTGCGAAATTGCCCTAATAAAATTTCCTCTGAAGTGTTCATCAAAAATTTTCCCTTAATAAAATCCTCGTAAAAATTCTTCTCTAAAAATTTTCCTCTAAAAATTTTCCTTTAAAAATTTTCCTCTTACAATTTTCCTCTAAAAATTTTCCTCTAAAAATTTACCTCTAAAAATTTTCCTTTAAAAATTTTCCTCTAACAATTTTCCTCTAACAATTTTCCTCTTAAAAATTTCCTCTAAAAATTTTCCTCTATAAAAATTATCCTTCAAAAAACGTTCCTCTAAAAATTTTCTCCAAAAATTTTGCCTACAAACACCTTGTTGTTTTTTAGCTTTGTCGCCAAAAATTGCCGATAAACGTCTAACGTAATAAACGAAAATCTTCATGAAAAGTTGCGTTTTCGGCAAAGTTTTGTTTAACATATCTGCGACGGAATTTAGTATGTATACGTTTCTGCTATTTTGGAATGTCAAAAACTATGTGCATCTTCCAACAGATGTAGTTAATGATGTAGCAATCCTGAGTCAAATATAGAAAAACCGAATGTAAGAAATGTAACCCACGCTATTACGTAGTGTACCATTAACAGATTACTTTTTTGAAACAATTTGCGATAATTAACTTTCATGTTGATGAACCAAAAGCAATTTGCTGGTGTTTATTTGCGTCCCCACACATGCATCATTGACCTACACGAGAGAGAGAGAGAGAGTGAAAACGATACTGTGACCCTAACATGAAACCATTGTGGAGGTTGGTAGTACCTAGGACAATTGTCTACGCGGTATTTTAACAATGATGAGAGTGCCAGCGAATAGCTGTTCCCACGGTCGCACCCTCTCAGTAGCTCCAGCTGCTGCTGATACATGTGTGTGCACCGCTACTGTCTCTCTCCTTTTCTCTCTCTCTCACCTATGTTGTATGTTCCATAAACATGAGCATTATCAAAGTTGAAAATCTAGTATGCCACATTGTCTATGTTATGACAGCATCAACTAGACACCCAACAAGAATTATGACCATTGAAAAATAAACTTTCTAGATGGTGCTTGCCTCTTTCTCCTATCTTGATTGAAAATTTTGCAATTTTGCCTTCTGGGTGGTTAAACAATGTAGACAAACTTTGCCAGCCTCCTTTTCCCGCAATTTCTGCAACTCTAGTATTATTATTTTTCTCTCAAATATAATAATGATGAAGTGAGACTGACCAACAATAATAAAATGCATCTATAATTACGCAATTATAGTATATAATGATCAAGTGCTTCAGATTGGAAAAACCACATAGGGAAATTTGATACGGGTCCTGTTAGTTTTTCCTCCATTTTGTGATGTTGGTTTTCAAAACCACATTAGGATGGTTTTGCATCATTAAATGGGCGAGAACAATGGTTGTTTTTTCGTCTTATTTCTTGAGGTTCTTAAACGGTAAAAATCGAAACCTATGTAAAAGTTGGTCCATTGAAAATCGAACGGCATTTTGCAACGCGTTTGCCGGAGCCTATGTTGTGTCTCGAGCGGTGCTCGCGCCATGAACGTGCGCGACACGCACAGACTGCACAGCGCGCCGCCGTTCGTGTGCTGCGCGCATGGACGTACCCGGTTTCTCCTGTGCTACATTTCATAGGTTGTTTAGTGTGAACTCTAGAGCAGCTACTCGGTATGTGGTGGTAGCAGCGGCTACTCTCAGCTAGCATACCTATGTTATTGATGTTTGGAAAGATTAACAAGGAGAGGGAAGATTTTCACACGCTTTGGGTTCACAAAAATTTTTGTTTCACTTGTTGTTAGATCTCAGACGAATCAACATGATTGCTGACAGTGGAATCGAGTCGGGATCTTCACCCGAAATCAACTCAAACAGTGATGAGGCACCCATGTCCAGAACTCATCAGTATCGCAAAGTGATGAAACCGTTGCTGGAACGAAAACGTCGAGCCAGAATTAACAAATGTTTGGACAACCTCAAAGACATCATGGTGAACACGTTACAGGCTGGAATCGATCAACCAAGCTGAGAAAGGCTGACGTCTTGGACACTGACTGTGAAACACTCTGAAGACAGCTGAAACAACAGAAACGCTCTCAGGTCTGACTCCGCACAGCGACTTACGCTGGACGTTTCCGTGCCGGATATTTCCCAATGTGCTCAAGAAGTTTCAAAGTTCATGTCGCAACAGAATCCATCAGAAGTCGACACTCACACCTCAGCCCGGCTGCTTTCTCACTTATCAGGCTGCATCCACGCTCTGGAATCCATGCCACCTTCAGTGCTATCCATGGCAGTCGTGCCCTTAGGTTCGCCATCCTTCAGCCGTCTCTCCAAAGCTTCATTGCCTTCACCACCAACCACAGCACCAATATCTCCGCCATTGGCTGCTCCTCCAGCGTCTGGAGCTGCTGCTGTCCCTTCTCCCTCCGAATTCCGGACTGTTTGCTGCCGCACATCACTACTCAACCATGCTACAGCAAGCTTCCAAACACCAACTCCAGATGGCGGCTGTGGCAGCGGCTCAGAGAGCCAGTATGTCTCCACCTATCACTTGTTCGTCGAGCATGACCAACCCCATGGACAAGGCCAGGTTGGAAGAGTACCAAAGAGCTCTGAGCAAGTCCACGGCAGTATTGTGTGGGTTCGACGACAAGGCATGGCGGCCTTGGTAGTAATTCTTCTTTAATCTGTTTCCACCTTAAAATTCATCAGAATTTGTAGAAATACAAAACATTAAATTACATTTTGGTCGTATATTTTCTTGAAAACAAAGATGGTCATCCCCCATTTAACGACCCATCAAGCGGTCCGCGCAAACAATGAGCACAATAACATGGTTGTTAGGTTGATGATCGATGGTTTGGGTCAAAGCCACAACCTGCTCTGATTCTCACACACAAAAAAGCAATTTTTAGGGCATAGGTCAACTCGTAGACGAGGACATTTTGGCAAATTGCAATATAGCCTGTGTTGTTGCATGGAAAGTCAGTTGGCCACCCAAAAAACACTGCCTCCGTTCCATGAGAACAGTTTTTTAATCAACTTCTTAAACGTGTTTTAATTGCATGATGGAAAGAAGTAATTATTTGTTAGGTCTTTTTTTCTGCGTTAAATGCGCGCAATAATTGCCGGGTCTATTCAAATGAAGGTTTACCGTCATACGAAGCTTTCCAACTCAGCATCTAAATAATTGGACGCTTTGATGCTGGTATTTGGCAAGATTAGAACACGAAATTGCATCGACGTAATCAGTGCTTCCATGTCTACTATATCAGGATCAATTTTGATTTTGCGCGCAGAAAAAAAATTTGGCTCAAAGGCAAATAGAGTAGTAAAGGATGCCCATCATTTAAAGGGATTTTTGTAACGATTTTTCCCATGGCTGCTGCTGCTGCCCTCAAGAAGAAGGCTTCTTTGTGTGCGTTTTTGGAAGGAGCAGCAGGAATGTATGAGAATGTTGGAATGGGAACCGGATGACCTCTCAGCCATCACTTCGAACTTTTCGAATTAATAATACATTTTGGGGAAATGGCAACATGTTCAACAGCAGCCACAGGTCACAATTGAGTTCAAGCAGGTCGTGAGACAGAGGCCTGGTTTCATCTGGCTCAAGACGTGACTGGCGTTTTCTTCGTCGCTACTGTTATCATGCGATCAAAGGGTGCTGAATCAAAGAAAAGAAATATCAAACGGCATTCGATTTCACTCGATAAACGACGATCCATTTGAGGGTTTAGTGTTCCTTATGTTGGCTCTTAAAGGACTCGTGCTTTCGTCGGTTTTCGTCGCCATTGCAAGCAAATGTTTGCCGAAAAGCAGGCGATACAAGTCTGCAGACTTTTCGTCGGGCGAACCATCTTCTTACATCAAAAAAGTCGCGTAAGTTTTGATCAATTTGGGACTCTTAAGTTGAGGCTGTATTTTTTAGATGGGTGAACCACACAAAACAGGTTCCAGATGACAAAAGGACGGATTTCTTCTTCTTTTCCTGTTTTCAGAACAACGTGAGCATACTTTTAGCCCTTTCCAGGCCGTTATTAATCTCATGAACGTAGCGTGCAGCCAAAGGGTGCTACAACAGAAAAGGTACGAAATTTGATGAATAATCATTCGTTTAAAGAGTCGTTAGGCACCATGGATTGGGTTCCTTGGGCGGACGAGTATTCCAAGAACAAAAAGGGTAAGAATCGAGTCGAATCCCGGCCGAATTCTAATGTTAAGATGCAGGAGAAATGGTGCCGGATCCTACTTGTACTCGCGGCTTGGAACCGTTTCTCCGGTCGTGCTTTTTGCGGAAGTTGGAGGCCGGTCAACCGTATCGTTACCCAATATACGCCAATAGTAAGAGCATTGAAGTCGAACGCTTTCGAAGTCCGAATTTCTTTTGAAAAAGAGATGGATTATTGGGAAAGATATCCATGGCCCAAACCGGTGAACAAGTCGTTCAGGATGTTCGACTACCAGTACCAAATTTGGCCCGGTTACGAGCCATTTGAACGATACAAGAATTACATCGGTGGAATCAATATGCTTGACGGATTCCAAGTCCTTATCATTAAATGTAAGCCCTTTCTTGATGTGAAAAATACGGTAAAACGCAACCCTGCATCTTTTAGTTTCAAAGAGTAAGCTGTTTGTCTTTGAGAAAGTTCAATAACCGTTTGGTGTTGGATAGTTGGATATCAAAGGGTATTTATGGATGGTGGGGCCTTCAATTGGATTTCGTTTCGTCAAGTCATGAAGAACGGATTTTTCAAGGGTTTCAAGGAAAACAAAAACCTTGCCGTGGGTTGTCATCTATAAACTACTACAACGTCTAACTCTAAAAAAGTTTTTATCCAGTGCAATTATTTTGAGATGGCAGACGGAAGTGTGATGGTGCAAGCGGCCTGCAACAAATTCAAGAAGAAAGACACGTTTTGCTTCGATTGGAGACATTTTTATCCCAAGATATTGCGATAAAGCCGACGTCTTTTGGGTCCCTACTAAATACTCTATTACTTCCTCACCGGCAGATAAAATATCCGGTCGATTTTGATGATGAATTAAAAATCGGAGACGTCAGATACGATAAAATGACCTAAATAACAATTGAAGAACAACTCTTTTGACGTTTACCATATGAAACATAACTATGTTCAAAAATGAACCGTTTCTAAGTAATCGGCGATTCAAAAAAGGTTGTTTTTTGAAAAAAGTCAATTTTTATTTTTCTATTAAGCGATTTTTGCACACTTTTTTGCCAAAAACGGACTTTTTGCTACCTGACCACCTTTATTAAATCGCTGATAACTCATTAACGGTTCATTTTTAAAGAAAGTTACATTTCATATGGTAAACGTCAAAAGAGTTGTACTTTAATTCATAGGTGAGCAAGGGGGGGTTCTACCCCGTCTGAAAAAAATTTTTATGACCCCCTCTAAGATTCAAAATGACCCCCACCCCCTCAGAAATGGCTTTTGACCCCCTATAAGATTTTGAGCTGGTGACGTTTGTTTTTTTAGAAAAGACATAAAAAAATTGGCCCAGAAAAAAAATTCGCCGGCTTACGCCGGCACCAGTTCTTGGCCAAAGAGGGCCAAAACAGCGATAAAAATTTTAGCGTGGGACCCCCCTGACCCCCTCTGTTTTAAATTTTTATGACCCCCCTCTAGCAAAAAAATCTTTTGACCCCCCTCTAGAAATGACGACCTTGCTCACCTATGCTTTAATTGTTGTTTAGGTCAAATGTTTGTATCTGACGTCTTCGATTTTCAATTCGTTGGCAAAGTCGAACCGTACTTTTTATCTGCCGGGGAGGAAGTACTTTAGTGGCACTTTTTATCAGGCAGATTTAGCCGTGAAAAAAAAATGCAAAAGTTAAACAAGTTTTTTGGGGAAAAGGCAGGCCTATTTTGACGTTGGTTGTATCGCTGTGTAATATTTGCATCGCGAGCTTTGCGATCTATCGAAGCACAAGGACCATCGGTTCAGGTTAACCAAGAGCTACGATGGCAAAGAAGTGATTTCGACGAATTCAACTCATCTGGTATGTTTTTCTCCTGAATTCACTTTTTGTATTTTCTAATTCATTTTTTGTCCTTTGAAGTATTTTGATTGTGTCCAACCAGCTTTGAACTCAATGGGGTACGACCTTAACTGCGGCAGTACATCTACTAAGCAACTGATATCGAAGGCTCAACGAAATTTTACGAAATGAAAGCTGAAAATATGGGAAACCGCTTGTAGTACGACTATAATTTTATAATATTAAAAAAAGAACCTGCCTCTGGCGGCACGAATCAACTGTGCATGTGGAAAAAAGAACTCCTTTTGAACTTTCGTTGCTTTTTCTTGACCTTTTTGGCTTCTAGTTTCTTTTGAATGAAAGTGGAATCCTCGTCGGAAAAGTGGGCAAAGCAACCATTTGCTTTTTTCTACTTCTTGTTGGAATTGCAGCTTCATGAAATAAAGGTGAAAAGATCGCACATTCGAAAATATGTTCTTCAGGTGTATATACTATATATTTTTACCGCTTTGTTTTTGCACGATTTTTCTGTTAAAGGGCAACTGGTAGCAGTAACTTTTTTCCTCTTTGATGTTGATCTCGATATATATGTACATGCTACTTTTTTGATTAACTTCTAATGCTCACACCAGGAACATAATTCGCTCAAAGGAGCTTTTTGATCATAAAAATACCTGCGTGATGTTAAAAAGTTTTTTTCCATATAAACAGCATGTTATTTCCCGAAAAAAAACCTTAATACAAACAAGTCACGACCAGTCTGATGAAAGAGGAGAAAAAAAAACCTTCCGAAAATGATAAAGACTGACAACTCAAACAGAATCGACAGTGTATTTAATATCCACAAAATAAAAAGAAAACATTTTTGGCATTCTTTTGTAGTCCTGTACACCTGCAAATTCCCTAAAAAAATTAGGATTACTTTTTTTTGCCGCCAACCTGTGTTAAACAGGAAGAAGGATATACACATTTTTTTAAGCTTGTGGGAAATTTTTTCAGGCAGATGAAAATGGGGGCAACACACATGTGTCGTCGTCGTCGGCGTTCCCCTCTGCCCTGTTGCGTCACATTCCATACTTAATAAGCTGTCGGCGTCGCTTTTTTTGGCTTAGAAACACACCCCCTCTTCGAAGGAGAAACGACGCTACATTTTTTTGATGGGAAAAAGCACATGTCCTGAGAATAATTAATGCATTTGTTGAGTATAAAGCCATAAAAGCAGATGTGCGTTCGTGCTTTGGAATGTTTTTCCGGGGGGAATCATGGCTTGCATATTTCGTCATGACACTGTCAATACACATGGCTTGTAAGTCGACTCCATTCACGCTTTGAGAGCCAGGAGTAAAATAAAAACTTAACAGTGTAACAGAGAGATGTGCCGTTGCCATTTGCCGCATTTTTGGAAGCGTGAGAGATTTCGAAGAAACTCTTGAAAAAATATGTGAGGGAATTCCAATGTTGTGGCAATTAAACTTCGAAGTGAGCTGCGTTTTCCCGTAAAAACTACTGCCACTACTACCAAGAGGAAAAGAATTCGAAGAACTTACGCCCAGAACGTGGCCATAGTTAGTAATGCGAAATGATCCATATATTTATCGTTATTCGACGTGTTCGTTCGAATATGAATTGCACCCTAAGTCATTTCTATAAAACCCTCTTGACCTGAATGTACTAAGCTCTTTTTTTGGTGTCTACAATAGACTTGTTTGTGTGGAAACGTAGGCGGAGCATCTCTGCTTACCGTCAATTGTTTTAAACAAGACGAAGTTCTTTAATGAGTAGAACAAACGCAAAACAAAGGTATATATTTTGTTTGGGGGCGCAAAAAGTGGTCCGATATGTGGTACACACTTTCTGTATTGGTCATCAAACCAGCCATGCATTGTATAACAAGAAGCACACTGATTATAGGCTCCCGAGATATGAATCTTTCAGCTTGAATTGAGTGCCCCTCTCTCTCACGGATGAGTATAGCCTGGTATTATAGTCTCTGCATTTATAGATTCCTATCAGGATTCCCTTTTTTCATGCATTTTGCTGCTGTATACGTGATCCTGTCATCTGCATTGAGGACGAAAGCTGGGAAATCAGGAAGCCAAGCTATATTTACAACTACACGTCGTGCACATCTGCCATTTCCCGAATTATTGTGATGTTGTGGGAAAAAAGCAGCAGGGAAATTAAGGATATATACGTTTGCATTTTTATTCGAAGCCATGGGAGGATTTCGGCCCACAGCTCGTATATAGTATAATATGATTAAGCTCATAAAATTGCCAGTAAATGCAACAGTCTATGACAGAATTTGCACAGCTTGCCCTTCCTTTTGTCTTAATCACGCCACAAGTCTGTCACTTAAGCAAGAATTAGTGCCAATCTAAAAGTGTTCGTGAATGCAAAAAGGGGAAAGAAAAGGTCACTTTTGTAGAATGAATTATGCATTGCACATGTTCCCATTTCCCGAAATTTTTTTCGTGGGAAAAATAAGGACATTATTCGAAGCCGTGTCGGTCATCGAAATGAGCTCATTAGTAATTGGCTTTGAGTTGACATTTGGGTTGGAAAAAAAGGTCAAATAAAAAAAAACCTGTTGAAAGTTTGAAAGAGAAGGATTTACATAAAAATGTCGTAATTATTCGTGTCGGTAGGTGGCTGCATCGGTGGTGAGCTCTCGACGTGACTTTTTCCCCGGAAGTTTTTTGTTGCAGGAAAATATTTTGGAGTCCTGCTAAGTTCGAGGCATCCAATATAGAAGTAGTAGCAGCATGAGGAACTTGGGGTTAAAGAGATTAAAGAAGTTGCCCCTAAAATATGCGCTGGAAAAACGTATTCACATATCTGTCAGGGTATTTGGGTTATGCGTTCCAAAAAAAACCTTTTAGGGAAAAATCCTGATGGGTTTTTTCCTATAGGGGTCATTACGACGGCTACAATAGAACATATTATGGTAAAATCTGGAGGTGGGGGGTTAAGCCCCTCTCAAACATGGCACAAATACTGAGCCCACTAAAGGCCAAAAAAGCCAAGACATCCTTTAATTTAGTCAAGTTTAGTCCAAAATTTCATATATGTGCGTCAAATATGCTTTTTTGCAGATTTTTGTGATGTAGGACAAGGTTGCGTGATTTTTGGCCCTATTTTGTTTATATATCACTCAACCTCCTCCTACATAACCCAAAAGCAAGTTAGAGTTGTCTTCTTAAAGTCCAATTCTTGGCCAATGACACTGAGTATTTTATGAATATTTATAAAATAAATCACTCAACCTATTCCTACATAATAGTACATATCCTTCAAAATCAATTTAAAGCTCGATGAGGCACTTTTTTATATAGTAAACTAGCAATACCCATGGTCTTCGACCAAGCCCGCGGATTGGTAATAATGGACACTATTACTCTCTTGTTTGTCCATTGCAAGAATGTCTGATCTCCCGTGAAGATGGTAAAGGCAAGGCCTGAGATTCTTTCAAAGTTACAACAGTCATTAATAGAGATACGTAGCCCCTGACTTGCTTGCATGCTTGATGTCCCTTTTCCCGTGAATATAAAACGCAATACTTTTGGTAATGGTACAGATGCGAGATTCAAAGATTGGTTCACAAAATTCTTGATAACCACGGCAATCTGTGTAGCAAAGACAACCATATTTCCAGGTCTTGATCCATGCAAAATCCACATCTTTAAAAAGTTGACTTTTTTATTGAAATATTGCTTTTTTTTTTTCACTATCGCGATTTCCCAAAAAATCTTCCCCCCAAAAAAATATTTTGAAAAAATGCATCCTTCGAAGTATTTGTTTCCGGCAATGAAACTTCCGGAACTGATCTGTCCCGAAGTGGAAATTCTAAAAAATGGCCCTGGTACGACCTGGTCATTGTCGAGAGCTGTCCGTTGGTACCAAAATCGCGGGAATCGGTCCAGAAACGGCGGAGGAGTTGCGTGACAAAGAATGTGATCAAAAAACCATTCCATTTTTATATTATAGATTTACATTCTATTGAAAAGATCCAACTTTTTTGGACAACTTCAGTGTATTTTAGACCCTCCTTGTGACTCAGAAGGACTCGTTTTTATGTCTTCGGGTCATTACCAAGCTCTTAAAACTCACAAAGTCACCAAGAGTGTGCTCGACACAAGTTGGAGAATGGTCAAATTACTTGGAGGCATTCTTTTAATTGTTTTTTCTTTCTCTGAGTCGAGTATATTTTTAAAACGATCGATAAGATTTTTAAGATTCCGCGCGTTTTCCCCGTAAAAAAACAGTAGGTATTTTTATGTGTTTATTCCCAACCCTATCTTTTAGTTTTATTTTCTTCTCCATAGCCAAGAGAGACCACCAGAGCTGATCAAGACGAAGGACCATAACATTCAAGACGCCCACTTGTAGTACTTCACAGATGTCGCGTCGATCGAGTCGAGGAGCAAAAGAACGTGGGAAAGAAATGACACGCTCAAAAAATATATACGTACACAACTCACGAACAGTTTTTCTCTTGACACAAAATTTCTCCCTTGAGGATTTTAAATAAAAATCGTGTTTTTTTTATTTCTTTTGCGTTTTGCCGTAATTTCTCTTCAAGATGGTGCTAATTAATTGAGTGTTCTGAACAAATTCTCACGATACTATCTATATTTTTTTTTCTGGGAAAAAATGCGTATCAAAATAGGATCAGTTTTTGTTTGTGAATGATTAGGGAAGTTCTTAATTTCGGTTTATTTTTTGCGGTTGTTTTATTCGGATCAGGTTAAATACAGGAAGTATTTTCTGCCAACGGATGAATGAACCTTATTTGGTCACAGTTTTTTTTTCGGTCAAAAAAGGAGAAGTGGAAAAATTATATGGAGTGAAATTGCAAGTTTAGTTTTGACCCCCTTCAACTTCGAAAAACCTCTGTTATTTTTTTAGTATATACTACATTTGCTGTGTTTTTTCTGGGAAAACGCGTTGATGACCTTTGCTTTTTTGATTCTTGACCTCCCAACATCCTTTCTTCAGTTTAAAACCATGAGAACGATTCGTCGTCACTTCCTCCTCGACAGAAAAGACCACCAACATCAATGAATAACTTCTTAATTAACGTGTATGGGGCTCCGAGAGGAAATAGCAGTTCCATGATGATCTATTTCTGTTTCAAACCTCAAGATTTTTCGCCATTCATTCCGAACGAAATAATTGTATAGAGGTCGACCTGATGACAGCTTCTGAGACACATCTGTTAGTCTACTGTAGTGTGACCGTGGTCAAAAGACGGAAACAGAGATGGCTGAAAATGACAAGCTCCCGTTTCCCATAATAATTAAGATCCACCCAAAAAAAATCATGAATCAGATGGACATGAATGAATTATTAAAACACACACACTTCGAATTATATGATATTTTTTGTTGCATTTTTGTGCTTATATTTTATTCCGGGAATCTGTGGCATAATGAACCTCGCGTGTGATGTTTTTTTTTTGCCATACGTATATGTACAACTTGTGTACGACACACGCCCTTGTCTGCCAAACCAGCGTTTTTTTTTCTGGAATTTTGTTGTGGATTTTTTTGGGGACCAAATTTTTTTCGTCAAACAGCATCCCAAACAAAAAGAAATACATCAGAGGGGGGACCATGTGACCTGTAAGTGTGTGAACTGTTTTTCTGAAGGTGAGGGGGTCACAATTTTTATAAGGCATTTTAAAGGCCCTTCAGTAACTACTTTTTTGTTATTTAAAAAATATATATTTAGTTGGACATTTTTATAAAAATCAAAGTTTAGTACAGAAAAGGGGGATTAAGAACAAGATGGCTGAATATTGGAGGACCCCAAGACACCCCTTGAAAACTTGCCCAAAAAGCAAGCTCAAAATGATGGGTCTTTGTTTGATGACGACGGTATCTCAAGCGCGTTAAATGAATTGGAAAAAGCCGTGGCTTTTTGTTTGTATGTTTTTTTCCCTCGAAGATACACCCTGTAGTAGGATTCCGAAATTCCTTTGTTGATCTTTGTGAAGGCGGACTTCCAAGACACGTCGACCATTGGTCGTAATCTTCACCCAAAAACAATGAAAATATTGTGGGAACGCTTACCTGTTCACACACTCGAAAAGTGAAATCGCCTTTAACAAGATAAAAGCTGTACTATTCTCAATTTATAACAATCAAAGTGTCCAGTAGCATTTTGGGGGTGCCCTCTGGTAGTCCGTGAGAGTGGAAAAAATGAGTCTCAGTCATGTGAATAAGCCCTAAGGGTTGGTTAACACCGAAAGATAAGATGGTTATACTTCGAGTCTTCGAAGAAATGGTCAACATATAATGTCGCGGCTTCACATATTTTTTTTCCTGGGAAACGGCACCTCAACCTCTCTTTTAATTGTGCGCCTTTATCACAAAAGTCTTCCCCTTCATCATCAGTGGTAGTAGTGCTAACGAGGTACACTGTAAAGGAGGTTTTTCTTCATGAATTACGACATTATTATTACAAGACCACTTTTTATACACGCTGACTTTTTTGGGGGGGATAACCAACCATGAAATATGTGTAAAATATCAAGCATCATTTTTTTGAGTTGAGTTCTCACACCTGCAAAAGTCGATACTATAAATTGAGTCCATTCATACATGGACTCCCCCTTTAACAAAATACTACACTACTACGCATACACCTGTGGATATAAGGAAGCTTGAAGAAAATTACGACCGAAAATCCATTCATGCGCGCGAAATATAAGATTATTATTTTTTTTTTTGTAACTCTCAATGCATCTGCTTGAGGCACTGAGTTTTCTCCAAAAGTCTATTCATGGCTCCAACATCAAAGGGTGATCTTAACGACCCATGATACGTTCTCACAGCTAATGAACATGCCAAACCTCATCAATCTACTATAGGTATAGTAGTTAGTAGAAGATTGCCCCACTCAACCTACTTTGTCAATAATGGAGTCTTCGGAATGACAATTATAACCTGGACTTCTTAATTTTTTTGTGAGTATTTTGACCAATGATTGTAAAAAATGAGGGGCTATAGGGGTGTCAACCCTCAAATAAGTTATTGCTACTTCCATGCCATTTGTTGTATGACCCTTTCATTATAGTCTACCTTGACCCTAATTAAAAGACAATGGGTCAAGGGGGTCAATCCCTTTCCATTGATTTTTATGACCCCTCCTTCCTTTCTTGTGATTGGGGCCATTTACTGGGGTTTATCAAACCCTTCTTTCCAATGTTAGCCCCTTTTATGCCCCTTTTTTTACCTTAATGAAAATACATGGTTTTAGGGGGGTCAATCCTTTTCCAGTGATTTTATGACCCCACTTTTATATCAGGTTGTTTTAAGCCATTTAATGTTAACCCCTTTTAAGCCCCCTTTTTGGCTTGTTTGACCCTTTAAAAATACATTTGTTTATAGGGGTGTCAATCCATTTTCCATTGATTTTTGTGACCCCTCCTTCAATCATGCTGTTTTAAGCCCTGGACTGTTATATAAACCCCTTGAATGATAAATAAGGTTTTGGTGACAATCTTAATTATTTTTCATTCATGACCCCCTCCCCATTGAAAAGGGGTCTCAGTCACCTACAGGTTTTGACCACAAGATAGTAGAACTGAATGACAGGGCGTAGGATGTAGCTTCAAAGTCATGACATGTCGTCAATCATTCCTGCTTATAAGAACTTCCATTGCAAAAACAAAAGTTACTTCTGCCACTGCTGACAACTCTCTCTCTCTCTTTCCATCTATCCAACAATTAGGTCTACTATGTTTTACTTTTTCGAATTGCCCAAAAGCTACTTTGAAAAAAGCGAGACGGCTACAGATGAAAAAATATATCGTCAATTTTTATGAAGTATTGTGTGAAGAGAGAGAGAAAAAAGGAATTGCCTCTTGGGCATCTTTGAGCTACCACTGAAGTCTTGAGAACCGCACTGTGGGAAACATTTGCCACCGGTTTTCCCTCCTTTAAAACTTAAAAGCAACAAAGAAATTTACTGAAAAGTGGCTTCCAGTGCGTGTTGTTCATTTCAT
>CAXHLB010000474.1:0-17783 GCA_964017235.1 Sabellastarte sp. h YS-2021
CAAGTTTTGCCACTGTATTTGTCATGTATTAAATCAAGCATTCGGCATTTTGAACTTTAAATAGTCCATGTTTGACGTCTTTCTGTATTCTAATGCTAAAAGAAGACGAGCTTACATATATTGGCGCCTCTGCATAACTTTCTTAATTCTCCTGCCTTCTTTACCCTCCATTAAGTCATATTTGAGTTAAACTTTTGAAGGAAATTTAGTAGTTTTCCTCAGAACCTGACGCTCGTTTCCTACTACTAAAAGCCTTGAAGTAGACAGCTTTGAAAACGAAGCTCTTTGGTTATGGCCTTTTGATCTTGGTATATATGTAACCAAAACGTTGTAGCAACCATGATCAAGTGCTTCGGATAATGGAATCTGATACGTCGCAAATGGAATTCTGAAGAAAAACCACTTTGCCTAAATGCGTAGGGAGCGAGGGACATGCAGCTAAAATGCAGTTCGGAAAGGAAGAACAAAAAACAGTTGAAATCATTCATTGGTAAAAAGGGCATGAAAGCTCGATATTGAAGAGTAGAAGACCTTTCTCGAGGTGTCGATACGTCATGTCAGTATGTGCCTTATGAATTAACGGCCTTTAATTGTCATTGTTTACCACGTCATCCAACAGTTGTCATTGAATTCATTGTCTCTTTCATAAACCACAATTCCTATGTCATCGACGGCCACCCTTCAGCTCTCATTTGGCTCAACTAGTACCTTGTTCTGTTAATAGTAGTACGTCGCAGATTGGTCATTTTTAATGCTCTAAAAGTACTTTGAAAGTTTCGTAGTCGATTTCAAAAAGTTCGTTTGTGCGGAAATTGCTGTGCCCGCGAGAGAGAGGGGTTTGAAGCAACATCCGTTGTGTGCCGTTGTGTTGCATCTATTGTACAACGTAACTTTGTTTAATTAGTGAAATGACAATGATGCACTATCACGAAGGAAAAATCTTACACCTGCAATTAGCAGTTTGTGGAGATATATCGAGATAGTACGTATAGTAGCTGCGTGCGCGCAAAGGAACAACGGCATATGGTTTTCATTTTTGAAAAAAAAGTGTCGTGCAACGTCCGTGCAACGTCCTGCAACGTCTGCCTCTGCAACCTTGTAGGGATAAGCGATGAGAGATTGCTTAGCGGTACCAGCAAACAATTCCGTTATAACGCAACCGACTGATCCCTAATGCATAGTTGGAGCACCTCCATTTTGATTGTATTTATTTCTATGACGGGTGAGAAAAGTGGTCTCAAGATGCGCTATGTATATGTAGTCTACCAACTTTTTTAGTGTCGAATCTTGTTTAAGACGTAAATGTTGAGGAATGACTTGACACAAGTATGACGACATCGTTCAACACTGATCCCGCCTTCCACTTAATGGTCCTTGAGGATGCACTGCAACCAAGGCATTTTTAAAATGACAGGATGCACCGTAGTCTGTCCATAGCGTTTATAAGCTACGTAGGCGTTCTTTTAGCCACGTTGCAACCGAAAGGTTGGCTTGTTTGATCAATTATTTCCTTTAGCTAAGTGTTTTGGTACTGTCAAGGGTTGTTTCTAGGGGGGGGGGCATATTTTCGTGACATGTCGGACAACCACCCTTTCATGAATCTTGACTGCATATTAGTTTTACGCAGTTTTTGTTTTAAAAGTGCATGCAGTAATGCATGCACCGCCCGTCGCTGGGAGGATAGAAGGGAGCAGCACATCATGGAGCAGCAGCAGCAACGGTGCTAAGGACTGGCTTACAGCCGCTTACAGCAGCATTGATCGCCCCCAAAAATCCCGAAATGGACGCGTCCACTTTGTAGAAGCAAAACAAAACACGGATTTCGGACTTGAACCTCAAAAAAATCCAGCAAGAAGTTGCTACAACACCCAACTGACGAATCACAGATAAACTGGCTAGAAGTGATAGCCATTGGTAACTTGATTTTTAGTTGACACGAACATGGCTCAAGGCCACAGCGGAGATGGAATCGCGTAGTTCTTCACCTTCTCCCGGACAATCCGGTCAAGATCTGGACCCCAGAGAGGACGTCGGCGGTGCAGACGCCGAGGATCCAGAGGTTTCAGACAGTGAAGCCGTTGCCCAACGGTCCACAGACAGTGACGATGCCTCCGGGCCGATACCGTCGTCCTCGTCTTCAGCATCGTCCGTGTACAGGGCAGCGGGCTCCGAAGCCGCTGCCGGAAGCATGAACGAAGACCAGGAAGAGCCTGGCTCTTCCAGCCACCTGGCCCCTGGCCCCTCGGCCTCCAACGGCGTTGCTGACGCTGTTGCAGCCGTCGCGGGCAGCAGCCGAGGCGACGCCGCCAACGTCAGCGGGTCCTTCGACGTTGCCATGATGGCCGACGATGACGACGACCGCCCCGACGACGAGGTCGAGGCGCTGATAGGCTCCGGCGAGTCTGGATGGCCGTCTTCCTCCTCCGCGGCTCCCCCTCGCTTGCCCGCGTCGCCAGCGCAGCGTGAATCGCCCGGATTGCAAGAAGATAGGTCTGGAGCGGAAGATTCGCCAGCCGTTCCAGAAATGCCGCACCCCTCCACTTCAGCCAGAGCCGCTGACGGCGGCCGCCCCACCATTTCCATGCCTCTGGTCTCGGCGTCTTCCAGCGCTTCCATCACCTCGACGTCCACCGTCTCCGGCGTTCTGTTGGACCCCATGCAGCTCCACGGCGAGATCTCCAACCCGCCCAGTCCCCTGGGCGGCTCTCGATCCGTGCCCCGGCTAAATCGCAACGAATCTCCAGGCCCGAGCACGGCCAAACGCTCGGCCGACGATTCAGCCGATTCTCCCCTCATTTTGCCCGGCCCTTCCGGGTCCAGACCGACCTCGGAGGCCGCAGCGATGATCAGGGCGTCCAGGTCGCCTTCTCCCCTTCAATTCGTGCCGGCTGACACTTACCTGATCTCCTCCTCGACTGGTTTGAACGACTCGATACCCAACACCCCAGTGGACTTGGACAACGACTTGTCGGTGCCCTCGCCCTACCACCACCCCAATTCCCCTTTCCTGGGACGGAGGACAGACATCGACGACATGATCGACAGCACGGTGGACTCCAGCGGTTACCCCCTGGCCTCCCGAATCGTCGTCCCAACGCAGGAGGAATTCGTGCAGTCGTCGCATTACGAAGACAGTTCCAACGACGGCGAAGAAGACTTTTCCCTCAACCGGAGCTCCAACAGCAACCAAATCTCGACGTCCGGCCAAGTGGACGAGGGCCAGTTCAGATTGGTGCCCAACAATCCGGAAGACGACGAAGCCGAACAACCGGGCAGCTCCAAGTCGCCTCCCGGCGGCCACCGCGTCAACGGTCGCGGCAAGGGCGTCGGTAAAAACAGCAAAAAGGGCAAGGGAAAGTCGTCCGGCCAAAAGGTGGAGAGTTCCGGCGACAACAACCAGAACGAAGTCTGTCAGCAAGTGGATTCAGCCGCCAAAGAGGACGCGTCGTCAAGCCAACACTCCAGCATCCTGGAAAGCATGACGGGCCCGCTCAGCAAACGTCTCCGGACTCTGCACTCGATGCAGCAGCAGCAAGAAGAGAAGACGCCCAACGGCAACCACGTCAACGGTCAAGAAGAGCCCGGCCCGAGCCGCCCGACGGCCAAACGGCCGGTGGAACAAAACGAGAGCCCGAAAAAGCTCAAAACGGACAACTCGAATCCCCCGCCGCCGCCGTCCAACGACGACATGCAACTGGGGGGCACTCAACACACGTACTCCGTGTCGATCGACGCCATCCCCAACGAGATGGCGTCCATGGCCCTCCACCGCAAGTTCCAAAGCGACATCGACCTCAAGACGGACCCCGACACCATCGACTCCATGTTGAACAAGATCATCAATCCGGACGAACTCAACGTCAAAGATTTTTTGAACCCCGATGACGACATTCTCAAAATCGAGGACAAACCCGTCGTTTCCCGAGCTCAAGCGACCTTGCCTTCCAACTACTTGTGCATCAAGGAACTGGGACCGGATTCCAGGGGGATTTTCGCCAAGAAACTCATTCCCAAGTCCTGCCGCTTCGGCCCCCTCGAGGGGAGGTTGGTTCGAGACATCGTCGCCGACCAAGGCATCAATTACACCGTCGAAACGGCGGCCGGATCCCTTCGAATCGACGTCTCAGATGAAGGTAAGAAACGTGTTTCCTTGATTAAAAGAAGAAAGCAAGGAAAAAGTAGAAATTACAGCTACTATTAAACAGACGTTGAAAAACGTCAGACAGTTTCGCCCGTCAAAAGACAGTAAAGCATTTTTTTGGCAATGTTCAGCTTATAATTTTTGCTTACTATTAGTACGTTGAACCCAGCAATTTTGAATCGACGACTTGTCGTTAGAAAACTATTTTTTGTGGGGTTCTTTTTTGCCCCTTTGTCATTTTTGAAATCACAGAATTGTTTCTATGATTGCTTCAAAGTTTTTTTCCGGTTTTATGTCTGGTAAACTGAGAGAAATGCAGATTGTTTATATGTTTATATGAATTTTCGAATTACGGTTTGAAATGGCCGGCTGAAAATAATTGGTTTAACGCCAATCGGAGGACGAAGCAGATTTCTTATATACGCTTTTTTCCAGATCAATCCAATTGGATGCGATATGTCAGACCAGCCGAGCAGTTTGGAGAGCAGAATTTGGTTGTGACGCAAGAAGGAGACAAACTGTTCTTCAGTTCCACGAGAAACATCAGCCCAAGATTCGAGCTTAAAGTCGGGTATTCTGATTCATACGCCAAGGCCAGAGGCCTTTCGGTCCTTTTTCCCAAAGGTGAGTGCTTTTTTCTGCGCATCTGACTGAGCCGTTGTAACCCATCTTCTTGCAGCCGGACAAGGTTTCACGTGTTGCGAATGCGGTTCCGTCTTCGAGACCGCGGCCGAGTTCCAGTCGCATCAGGACGACTGCCAACAGCCGCAAGAAATCCTACCGGACTTCCCCAAAAGGCGGAAAAAGTCGCGCAAGTTTGCGCTGGTCAACAAGCACCGGAAGAGCGAGGAGAACGGCATCCACGTTTGCCCGGTTTGCTCGAGGACCTTCGACCGGCAGTATTCGCTCCAGCGGCACGTCCTCCTCCACAAGGGCGACAAGAAGTTCGAGTGCTCGGACTGCAGCGCCAAGTTTTCCCTCTCCTTCAACCTCAGCCGGCACCGGAAGCGGATGCACGCGACGACGCCGTGCCCGCACTGCGCCCTGAGGTTCAAGAGCCACGACGCGCTTCGCATTCACGCTCACAGCCACAAGACGTCGAGCGTGGAACCCGTGCAGCTCACTCTGGTCGGTCCGGAGCAGAAACTGCAGTGTCCTGACTGCGAACGGCTCAGCGAAAGCTGGCAAGAGCTCATCGACCACGTCACGCGGGCCCACGCCGTCCAGGACGAGGACATCGCTCCCAACGGCTTGGCGGCCATTTTGAGTCCGGAATCGTCCGTCATCGAGGACATCAAGAAAAAACCCCTCGGCCGCACAAGTGTGAGTTGTGCTACAAAGCCTTTGCCACCGAAGACAGATTAATCGTAAGTCTAAGCTGCCATTTCCCAGAAAAAAAATTAAATTTAAAAAATTAAATTTCTTTTCGAAGAAACACATGGCCGTTCACGGATCGGATGAAATGAAGCCACTGGCTGTGTCCTCAATGCGGAAAGAGGTTTTTGAACAATTCAGCGTTGGCTTGCCACATCAAAGTCCATTCGGACGAGAACGGCAACTACGACTGTCCCATCTGCGGGGCCCCTTTCAGCCAGATTCACACTTTGAAGGAACATGTTCACATCCACAAGCACCAAGGCGTCTACACTTGTCCAAAATGTTCAAAGGTAGTAAGAAAGTTGAAAAACGAATGATTTGATTTACACCTCTCGTTTCGCAGACTTTTCCCGAATATTCATTGATTCGCAAGCACATTCGTGCTTTTCACGCGAGAAGAAGTTTCAATGCGAGACCTGCTCCAAAGCTTTCACTGGTGCCGATAAACTCAAGGCTCACATGGTGAAGTAAGCCCCCTCTTTAATCCCTTTTTAATCGGCACCGATTCATGCGACCTTCTTTCAGGCACTCGGAACGAAAGGACTTTGTTTGCATCGAGTGTGGCAAGCGATTTAAGCGCAAGGATAAGATGAAAGAGCACATGAAGCGAATGCATTCCGAGGAGAGGAAACTCAAGGCAGCAGCAGCTGCAACAGATGGCTGCCCAGCCGCCGTTGGCACCTGCTCCCAATGATCAATCAGATGCAAAGTTTGCACCGAAAGTAAGAAACAAAGTTTTTCGCTTTTTTTACCGTGTGATTCACTTAATCGCGACCTTTTGAAGGCAACTTGAGGCAAAAACCTGCCATCGGAAGAGAAACATTTGTCTAATGATGTACAGTTAAACCAGCATAAAATGTTGCAACCAATTTCAAAGTCTGCGCTTGTAAACAATCAATTTATTTATAAAAATTTTTTTGACTGAATTCGTAATGAGAGCGAAAAAAATGCTCTTATAGAATACTCAAGTCAACCACAAAAAAAGTTATAATATTTCAACTTTCAAAAAATTGATTAAAATCCTAACATTTTTTACTAACTAAAATTTTGATTTCTCCAAATTGGAATTTCAAGGCTTGCGCAACTTTATTCACAAAAGTTGGTCGGATCCATTTTTTTTTCAATAATAGATCTAAAAGGCAATAAAAAGTTTATTATTGCATCCACGGAAAGTTTTTGGCCTTGGTGGCCAGGCGAAGGCTGCAAATCGGTGGTAAACATTTCAAATGGGGTTGGACAGTAAGAAAGGCTATTTCCATAATGGTGTTGTTTTCTTGTTGCAGATTGCGCCGACAGATTATTACCGATTTACCTTTAAATGCCACGAATGCTTGCTCGGATTCAAGCGCAGAGGGATGCTGATTAATCACCTGGTCAAGCGCCACCCCAACATCCCCATCGATTCGGTGCCAGAGCTTAAAATGCCGATCGTCAAGGCAACCAAGAACTACTATTGTCAGTATTGCAACAAAGTCTACAAAAGCAGTTCGAAGAGAAAAGTCCACATCCTGAAAAGGGACTCGGTCAAGGACCCGCAAGACGGCACTTTTTCCGCTACCGTCGGATCGGTGCAATTGGATCCTTACCGCTGCAAACATTGCCACAAGCAGTACGCTTCCAACGCCAAATTGCTGCAGCACATACGCAACAAGCACCAGGCGCCAGTCGTCGTTCAACAAAGCAATCCGGACCAGTTGGTCATCGTCAACAAGGACTACGACCCGCTCCAACAGGACCGCATCGAGTACCGAACCATCGACGGCGAGGTCTTGCAATTGGCTCAACAACCACCGCAGTTTGACGGTTATGTCGTATTGGAGGATCACGAGCAACAGCCTCCGTATTGAAAATATATGATACATTTTTCACGCCGAAAAAAATCCTTTTTTTTTTTTGCTTAAAAAAGCGTCGTCGAAAAACATTGACCAAAATTCCATCTCTTGGGAGATCAAACTTTGTCTGCACCGCCGAAAACGAGTTTATAATCAAAGATTGCGATCCGTGTTGCAACAAAGCCACAAAATCTATAGTCGTTGCAGCGACAAGTAATGGGCAACACTATGTAGCGGTTAGGCGGCCGCCTTGCGTCGGACGGAGCGCCACTAACGGCAGCAGTAGCCTGGCTATCGAAACATAACGTCTACAAGTGGTTTAGTATGCGCGTCGTGACTTGCAGAAAAAACGCAGACGACGGCGAAAATGCAATTCCGTTTGCAAGCAGAGCAGGAGAGCTGGGGGAAGTGCAGGTCTTGAAAGCCGTTGCACAGACGAGGCACGTTCACGTGCAGTTTTTGTTGTAGTGAAAAAAACTCTTAATCCTCCTTCAATACAACGAGTTTTTCTCCTCTTTTTCCTCTCCCAAAGGCCGCAGGTTTCTCTCTCTCTCTCTCTCTGTCTTCTTGTCGCTGTTGGAGGAAAAAAGAAGAGTTATCAGGCACATTATCAATCGGGAGGTCCAGTTTTTCTTAAAAAGTCGGTTTATTGCATCCGTGAGCATTTCTCTCGGGCTTTTCGTGTGTGTGAGAGGAACATGGTGATGATGATGTGCCTCTTAAGCTGTTCAAACGACAGCTGTGGCCTCCGACAGAAGGGGGCCTACGACGCACACGCACAGAAGGAGAGAGAGAGAGAACGTCGCACTGACATTTGCCGTCGGATTTTGTCCCATTCTTGCCAACTAGGCCGTTTGTGCCGCACGCAAAGTGCGTGTGCTTCTTGTACATCGTCAATTGATATATATACTGAAGATATACACAAGTCAGATCGTATACATACAACCTAAAAGCTACTGGTAGTATCAAGCTAAAGTTACACCCAAATTAGGCTCAATTACAGGTGTATATCTCTTTCAAAAGACTCCTTTGACGAACGTTCAGTCTCAAATTTGGCCCCCATGACAAAGACTGCCTAAAAACACGGTTACGAAACCAATTGGCTCCGGGCAAAGTCCTTTGACCTTTATCGAGTGTCCAGGTGGGCATTACAGGCCTTGACCCAACTTGGAGAAGCCTTCAAGGTGCCCCCTCAGTCTGGCCATGCTGCAGTATCGCAGGGGACTCTCTTTCTCTGAGTGCGTGCAAGCATGTTTAACCACAGCGCTGTTGAAGCGGCCTCCCCTTGTTGAGGAAAAAGCCACCTTTGTGTCAGACACGAAGGAGGAGGAGAAGAGCCTTCTCGTTGAATATTCAGATGTGTGTTCTTTCCTCCAAGTTTTACAATTCCTTCTCTCTCTCTCTTTTGCAGAGAGAAGTTTTGAAGACTTCGTTTTAAGAGAGAGGAAAAATTATCACCAACGTCAGAAACTTGATTTATTTGTGCGCATGCAGAATGCCGACAATGTCTGGATGAAAAAAAATGTTAGTCGTCTGTTGTGTTGCCTGTTGGAGTCTTTCTCTCTTGAAGTTTTTATGTGTCTGCAGGACTCGATCATTAAACTGCGTATGTATATAGCTTGAGAGTCACTCTGAAAGCAGACCACCGAAAACCAGTCCGAAATCCGTATGGTTCATCGTCATTATGCAACCAAAAAGTTCGATTTTTAGCTGAATGAAAAAAAAATCTGCTTCTGTTTGTTGAAAATCCGGTTTTTGTTCGTTGGACACTCGAACTACTACAGTAAAGGAACGAGAAACCTTCGGTTGATAATGACTTAATTAGAAGAGAATGCAGTTCTTTAAAGACTCTTAATCACCCAACCCTTATTTGCAATGTTTCAGTGAGTTTTTTCCTCGTTCATATCTGATTTTCAATTCCGCGGGGACGCAGTAGTTGCAACATTTTTTTTTGCACATTTTACACAAAAAGATGCACTCAAAGTATACAGTGTGTTTATATATACACATTTTGAACTGACGTCGAAATTACGCGTTGAAAAGTAGGCTCTTTTTCCCCTCCACGTTTTGCAATATCATCGTGATTATTAAAGTTGATTAAGATATCCCGTTATTAAAAGTTGTTTTCCCTTTCATTAAGATATCAAAGCGGCTTTTTTTGTCAAAAGCAAACTCTTTTTTTTGCAAGTCTGCTGCATTTTCCCTAAAAAGACAGGTAAAAATCGCCAAGAGTTTGATTACATTTTCAGTCAATTCACCTGCATAATTGGAAATTGAATATTTAATAAAGTTTTATTATTATTATTTTGTTGCGTACAAAGACACTGCACGCAGAGAAGTTGTACAGTACGGCCTGCATAGAACGTTAACTGTTAATTGCATGAAGGCTGCAGGGCTGCACAGGTGATATTTTCCCCTCCCTTTTTTATCCCAATGTCAAAAGTCTACAACTTTTGTTTCTATGAGGTTTTTGTATTTAGATTGATTGGGTTACAGCATTCATGAATCTCTCAAAATGTGAAAAAAAAACCTTAAATTTGAGTTCAATTTTAAGTTGGTTGCAGTCTTGAGTGTAGGTAGGAGAGATGATTGCATGGTGCTTGAATTTCTAATTATTATATGTATGAACAAAGGCTTTCTGTGCAACTTCATGAAGAATGAGCTTTCTCACATAAAAAATGGGTCCCTTAGAACCAAATTTGTTTTCACTTGAAAAAAATGGTGGTAGTTTTATTTTTGGTTCTGGAGATAAGGGAAAGATCTTACAAATATTTGTGTACAACTTTTGCTGACAAAAAATTACTACTTTTAGAATTGCTTTTACTGAACTACTTCTATACATCACGGCGTAAAAGATTGATAAAGTTAGAAACAAAAATACGCGTTTTTGGTGGCAACACCATCAGATTCCCTCTGTCTCATGGAATCCAATGATATAAGCCATGAAATTGTGGATTCAGCCGTGTTTGAGAAAATCCTCCTTTTCGAAAAAAAAAATGGTTCATCTTTGACCGCAATTTTTAAGCCAACGCGTGAAGTTACAAAATTTGTAGTAAAATAAAAATTGTAGATCTACTCTTTCCGCTTCTAACTTATTTACGACATTATGCTGAGAAATGCACAGTTTTCGGACAAAATGTCTTACAAGTATGCGTTCAGATGCGAAAAATCGCGATTACCCTTAAAATTGTGCAAATTGAAGAAAAATCGTATTTTTTCCCATTATTTTCTTCGGGAAAAGGCAAGGCAGTTTGGAAACATGCCCAGATTGCGTATTCAGGGGCTGGACAACTTTTATATACCATCTTTTGCCTCAAAATTGCTTTTGAAAGAAGTTATCTGTAAAAAAACCGTCAAAAACGTCTTTTTTCAACAGAATCAAGTACATATCGCGATTTTTTGCATCTGAACGCTTACTTATAAGACGTTTTATTCGAAAAACGGTGCGTTTCTCAGCAAAATGTTGTAAATAAGTTAGAAGCGGAAAGAGTGGATCTACAATTTCTATTTTACTAAAAAATTTGTAACTACTACACGCGTTGGCTTAAAAAATGCGGTCAAAGATGAACCAAATTTTTTTTCGAAAAGCAGGATTTTCTCAAAAACGGCTGAATCTACGATTTTGTGGCTTATATTTTTGGATTCCTTAAGTCAGTGGGAATCCGATGGTGCTACCCACAAAAATACGTATTTTTGCTTCTAACTTTATCAATCTTTTACGCCGTGACATAAGATGTGTGATAGTTTTGCCAAACTTGACAGTCAATTTTGCAAATAAAAAATGATTTTTATCATTGATAGTATTCATAATATTATACCTATATTACATATGGATTTAGTAGGTATGATAAAAAAGTTTATCCAAAACATCTGCAAAAAAGATTTTACTACACGTGATCCTGATTTAATCGGCTGCAAATCAATCATAACCCCTCGTGGCCAGTATCGCCAAAGTACTATACTATAGTAGTAGTATTATATTGGTGAATTAAATGATGAACCTTGAATTTTGTCTAACTTTAATGAAATGGTGTCAAAAAATGAGCATTTTAAGTCATAAAATATTTTTCAAAATTCGTGAAAGTGAGCATTTTCCTAGGCAACATCTATCAGTATGTATTATAAACGGGTTGGACTGTATTCGGCTTAAAAAGCAAATATGTGTTTGATACTTTGATGTATAAATCACGCAATTATTTTTAGGTGTTCAGATGCACGGATTCATAAGCCATGAAATTTGAGCCATAAAACACTTTTTTTCCTGTCAAAAAGTTGGATAACTTTATATGTAGTGCTGTAAAAAGGCTTACTATAAAAATTTTGACCATTTTTCAGCCTGATCCTACATGACAAACCCCCCAATTTTCAAGTTAATAGGCAATTAAAGCCAAAATTGTTTGTTCAAGATGTCAATTTAGCACAAGATAACGGCTGTTTGGATTTAAAATGTGTTTTTAGTGAAGCAATCCTTTTTTCTTGCACTGAAGGCACGACAAAGTTTGCGATAAAAAAGAAAACCTTGTTGCTTCGCCCAGTGTCCTTTTTACACCGATCACACACGACGATTCGCGACCCAGTTTATGTAACTTTGGCCACAATTATTGAGCCATTTCGACCTTCAATGATGGAGATTTTACAGCTTTTTCTGTGGTCCTTAATTTGACAAGTCATTCAGTTACACAATCCAGCTCTATATTGCCTTCTTATACGATAAAATAGCAAGAGTTTGAAAACTTACTACTACTATAGTATAGACAGAAGTCTCTGTAAAAAACAGCTCATGGATCTCACATTTTTGGGCCTCATCTGAACCGTGTTTAGGTTCTCGCAGTCAAAATGCACCAAACACATTTGTATGGGCATCATTTATAGGGCCACATTTAAAGAAGGGTTTGACTCCTATATTGCTTACTTATGTCAAACTTCGAAGAATATTTTCTTTTTTTGAAATTGCGCAAAACTGAAGCACACAATTGAAAAAAATTGATTTGACAAACTTGTGACCAATATGAGTTACTATTACTATAGTAGAGAATACTGAACGATCCCCAAGGTAGGGTGTATGTTCCTTGAACAGGGGAACCAGGAAGGTTATTTTATGGAAGAGGGGTCACAAAAACTTCCAAAAAAGGGGGGTGGGAGGGGATCCTATTTGCCTCCTATTTTTTTTAACAAATTGCACTAAAGAACTTTCAGTTTCTTTTGGTAAAATATAAAAAAACGTGTACCAACCACAAGTCGGTTAGGATTGTTCTTTCAACTGCAAATGACGCTTATACTGCTACTACATGTTGTCTTAAGATTGTGTGTTTCTTTGGTCCAAGGAAACATTGGCCATTCTTCGAACTTCATCCATACTTTATGAAGATAAATGAATTGCCATCTGATATTTTTGTGGGTATTTTTTTTCTCGGGAATTCGCTGCACAACACATACGTATATATGCAAAGAAAGTGAAGGAGATGACAATGGGACAAGGACATTTGTCTTTTGAGATCTCACAACGCCAGCCTAGCAGAACGAAAAGGTGCCGGTAAAAGTCGGTGGAAAATGCAGAGAGGGTTTTTGGCGAAAAAATGGCAACTTTTTCGCGCCTCGTCGAACATGGCTTCATCTGGTCACCTTTCTGGTGGCATTATCGTCAATGTTGTAGCTCCAGAGATGATCAAAGCCTGCCAACAGCCATCGTAATTGCAGTGCAATTGCATCAAGCAACGTCATTTTTTTAAAAACGTATATATAAAATGTGTATAGTTGGTGAAAAAAAACACACGTTATAGTTTTTTTGGAATCTGTTTTTTTCAAAAGTGTACTGAAAAAAAGAGAGAGAGATTTTTCATGTTCCCAACTACACTTTGAGGGGAAACGTGTGGCACATACGCACATGCACACACTTGTAATAAAAAATGTAACTACTATTCCTTGCTGCAAGTCTGTGTGCAAGCGAAGAAGCAATGTGTTGCACCGCTGCGTGCAAAAGCACCGACGACTGCACTCCTTTTTTTTTGAAACTTCACAGTAAGGACATTCCAACAACCACACGCACAATGTACATGGTACTGTTACAACAAAATGAGATTATTATAGTATATTGTGTATACTATATAGCAATGTGTGCAGTATACTATAGCATAGGCCACGTCAGAAATATGCTAAACATGCAATTCCCCAAACACGAAACAAGCTATACGTAGTAATAGGTATTAGTAAACTTCTCCTCTGTGATGCTCATCAGGCCCCCGTTTTTCCAAGTTTGTTGTACACTTAAGCACTTGTGAGGTAATGCGTGCCCTGAGCAGCCAAGTGAGAAAAGGAAGAAGAGACACGGCTTTAAATTGCTATATATACGTTGCACGCAGCATGCACGCAGCACGCAATGCACGCGCCCACCTTTTTTTTCTCTAAGGACGCACGCAATCTGCGGTGCTTAACTGGGTGTGATGTAAATTTTTCCCTAACTCTCATTCCTTCTTTTAAAAAAATACAATTTGCGATAAAAAATGTCTTATACTAAACACACACGCCAATTAGCTTTAATTAAAGACATTAATTGGCCAATGCCATCATAATTAATGTGCCTTTAAGCTGCATATATCTAAACACCACTACTATACAAGGGGACTCCTTGTAGCAGGAGAGAAAGGACTTGTAAAGAGTTGCGTCAAGATTACAATGACTGATAGATCAGGTCCAACAGGAGCCTTCATGGAGTTGTGATGACAGAAACCATGCCTTTTAATTAGTTAATGGCTAAATATATGTGCTTTTATAGCAGAACAGCTACAATAAAGGCAGTTGTCTTCGTGCTGTTCAGTGTGTGTGTGCTGAATTGCGCGGTTGATATATAGTATGTGTATTTTTTGAAAAAAGAGCGCTAGGGAGAAGAGAAGAACTACTGATCGTCGTGCGGCGGCAGCAGCAGCAGCAATAAGTAGTAGTATATAGCTGTGTGTGTGCGTGTGTACAGCAATAAGGAATGTTATTTTTCTGAGAACCTAACGTCAGTTCTTGCTCTACAACAACGTTGAGATGTTGTAGCCGATATTCTACTAAAAGTTCCATATTAAATCCCAAAGATTATACACATAAACACATCGTTGTGCAATTAGACAGTAAGACTGCCTTCATTTAACTACTACTACCATAGTGGGAATCCAAACCAACTTGCATTGAAGGTAAGGCTATCTTTTAATCATTTATATCTAGACAAAAGCAGGGTTTTTTTTCCTTGAACTTTTTTATTGTGAGCTTTCACTAAGATACATCAACAAAGAAATACTTTGAACTGGAAAAAACCGGGGTATTTTGAAGGATACTTTATACTACTATTTATACTGCTACTATAATGAGGTTGTAAGTATTTTTTCAATGTACATGTTGCCAATTGCCAGAAAAAAAAATTGGTGGGAAAAAAATAAGAGATTTTTTCTTCTTCTCCTTTCGAAGGGACTTAAAGAAGGACACCTCCTTCTCTGGTCACCTGCTTTCACCTCAATTTCCATTGAATTCTTTGGTTACTAATCATGCATTTTTGGTGATTATTCATCTACTATAAACAAGCCTGAGTTGAGAGACAATGGAAAAAATATGGAGCTAGACACATATATAACTCGTGTAGGGAAAAAAATCATGATATGAGTTATATGTATTAGCAGGATTTTTTTATTGTTGGGAGAAAAAAAATGATACTACATGCGGGCAATTCGTGTGTAATCGCGGCACATTTGCTGTTGAATACGTGAAGTTAGGCAGTGTACATAAAGCACCGAATGTACAGTAGCTGCAGCAGCTTGCGGGCAAGCCGCCCGGGCCGCGCGAGCGGCCCCCCAGTTTCTCCCTAAACCAAGGTCAGCCCCACTCCGCAAAATATATACTATAACAGCCTCCCACGTTTTTTTAAAGTACTGCTGCTGCTGCCTGCGTTTTTCTGAGAGCAAGAAGTGTACAAAAACCCAACCACCGCACACGCAGATGAAGAAACGCAAAAAAATACATTGTCATTGATATGTAAGGGATTATAACTGACGTCACTTTTTGGGGCCCTTTTGTCGCAACACAAAATATTGGAAAAAATCGATCACATTAAGTGGAGGGCATTGAAAAATTATTACAAGTTGCACAACAACCTAAGTATGCATTTTCCAAGGCGATCTAACGTTTCTTCTTCCCTGCGTGCACTGCATGCACTGCGTGCATTGCGTGCCATCACATATGTGTCTATTGTACAGGCTCACTGGCATGTGAAACGTATATATATGCTTCATACACTCTCGCACACTACACAAAGATTTTTATCGCTACAGACACTGATGATAACTCCCTCCTTTTTTAAAGCAATTTTTTCCACATTTTTTTTTTCTTTTTCTCTGAAAAAAAAAGTTTCGTTCTTTATCTCATTGTGGAAAAAAATCCAGGTTATTGTAGACTTAAAGGGTAGAAAATGCAACCACTGGTTGTGTACGTGCAATTTTTTCTAAGTGAAAATTACTTTGAAAAGTTAAGAGCATTTTTTTTCACTTTTTTATTACTATTTGTGTCTGCACAGTAGTGGGAGACAGTTTTGTCATAGATGAACAAACATCCCCTTTTTGCCATGGGAGGGTCATGAAAATGCAAAGAAAATTTGGCCATGGAAAGAGCATGTGTAGCATACGATATGAATTTTTATACGTAGCACATTAATTTAATTTTTATGGGAAATTGTAGCATTTCCAATTTTTGCTTTGAAATTACAATTTAAATCAAAATTGGTAGTAAATTTTATGAAGCAAAAAATTGGTTGTAAAGGTAATCGATTTTTAAGAGGTTGTCCTCCCCTTCGGACCACCACCCTCTTTATCAGCATTCTTTTACTAAATAAGACTTTACTTTGCAGGGTGCTTCTTTTAAAATGGTCTAGAGAATCCTGATAGAAGAGTACCATGGAGCCAGACACTTTGTACGACGAACTGGATAGCTTGATCAGTAACTATCCCTCCAGCGGAGATAACAACTTGGACTTCCAACCCAACAACAACAAATACGTACCCAACAAGACATTGAACGAGAGACTACGGACCCACGTCAACAATGGAGCCGAGAAAAGGAAGCTGGAAGACGACAACGACGTCTCCAGCAAGACACTGAAGTTGGAAAACAACTCCGACGGGCAACTGGCAGCCTTGCTGGACATGCCAAGCGACCCCTTCAAAGACTCTCAGCAGAACAATGACAACTTGGACACTTACAAGCCTCCATCCCAATCTCCAGGCATCCTGCAGAAGGTGCTAATGGCCGAGAAACCACGAAACAACCCTCAGCAATTCAACGAAGACATGAGAATGAATGGGCCTCCGCAGGCAGGATGACCGGGCCCAATTCCAAGCTCCAGATGTCATTCCGGAAACTGAAAGAGGTGGCCAGAGATCAGACTCTTACTCATGAAAAACGCCAGTCTGAGCTGTTCAGATTGGTCAAGGAAGATCCTCAGGTCTACAGGTATTTGCAAAACATGAGACGGCAAGGAATGAACAACCAACTGCCAATTGACCAACGTCCGAACCAAAACAGCAACATGGGGTTGCCGTTCAACGAGGGAGACTTCCCCCCGGACATCAACGGCCCCCAGAAAGACCAACAACAACAGCAGTGGGACATGGGGTTCAAGAACAACAGCCCCAACAACGGGGGCCCACCTCCAAATGCCGTCTGCGGCCCGCCCAACGCCGACGGGTCCTACTTTCAAGCCATGAGTGGCCCGATGAGGGGCAGAAATGGCCAAATGTACAACGGCAACGGGCAAATGGGAAACTTCAACCAACAGATGATGATGGGTGGGCCCAACGGCAACCAGGGCAACAACAACTGGATGGGTAAGGGCCCCATGGTCCCGCCACCCAACTATCCGTACAGATCCGGAAGTCCGGGCTTCATCCGCGGCCCCATGACCAACGACAGGTCCAACATGCGAATGGGCGGTCCTGTGGGCAACCAAATGGGCTATCCTCCCATGGGGATGCCCGAATTTGGAGGGGGTAGACCCGGGCCCCAGTTCAACCCCCGGCCTAACTTTGCTAACAATGAATCGTACCAGACCCGACCTAACTTTAACGGCCCGATGAATGGCTACTCCAATGGCCCGCCGCCGCCAAACATGGACGTCGGCATGCACCACCCCAACATGCGAATGTCGTTTCCCTCGGACGGAAACAACTTCAACAATAGCATTTACAACAACGGCAGTAACAACCAAGCCATGATGAACGGCAACGGAGACTTTGGGATGCCAGGGATGATGGCCAACCCTGGCATGGGATCACCTCACATGGGAAATCCGGATTTCCAAAGAATGATGGGCCCTCAGTCCGGAACAGGAAACATGAGGCCTCAAGGCTTCAACAGTCCGGGCGGAGGAACCATCCCAAACGGCCCCAACTCCAGTCCCAGGGTTAACA
>CAXHLB010000476.1:0-50531 GCA_964017235.1 Sabellastarte sp. h YS-2021
GGGGTGGCACCAATAAATATGCAACAGCTTTGGGACTTACAGCTAGCAGTAAATCTGCTGCAGGGAGATTCTGCGACTTGGGATGAAATATACTGGTTGCAGTAATTCATATATACAGGGGGTCATGTTTCCACCAGAACTAAGCCAAATATTGAGATATTATGCTGCAATTTGGTCCAAACACTGAGTAAAAATTACCAATAAAGATGGAGTAGCTTTGACACCTTCGAATTGGGTTAATCCATGTCACATTGCTCTGTAACCTGCGATGGGGTAGTCTAGCTGCATAAAACCCATATACCTGGGACGCCATTTTGGCAGGATAACTAAGCCAAATATTGGGATGTAATGCTGCAATTTGGGCCAAAGACTGAGGGGGTGGCACCAATAAATATGCAACAGCTTTGGGACTTACAGCTGGCAGTAAATCCGCTGCAGGGAGATTCTGCGACTTGGGATGAAATATACTGGTTGCAGTAATTCATATATACAGGGGGTCATGTTTCCACCAGAACTAAGCCAAATATTGAGATATTATGCTGCAATTTGGTCCAAACACTGAGTAAAAATTACCAATAAAGATGGAGTAGCTTTGACACCTTCGAATTGGGTTAATCCATGTCACATTGCTCTGTAACCTGCGATGGGGTAGTCTAGCTGCATAAAACCCATATACCTGGGACGCCATTTTGGCAGGATAACTAAGCCAAATATTGGGATGTAATGCTGCAATTTGGGCCAAAGACTGAGGGGGTGGCACCAATAAATATGCAACAGCTTTGGGACTTACAGCTGGCAGTAAATCCGCTGCAGGGAGATTCTGCGACTTGGGATGAAATATACTGGTTGCAGTAATTCATATATACAGGGGGTCATGTTTCCACCAGAACTAAGCCAAATATTGAGATATTATGCTGCAATTTGGTCCAAACACTGAGTAAAAATTACCAATAAAGATGGAGTAGCTTTGACACCTTCGAATTGGGTTAATCTATGTCACATTGCTCTGTAACCTGCGATGGGGTAGTCTAGCTGCATAAAACCCATATACCTGGGACGCCATTTTGGCAGGATAACTAAGCCAAATATTGGGATGTAATGCTGCAATTTGGGCCAAAGACTGAGGGGGTGGCACCAATAAATATGCAACAGCTTTGGGACTTACAGCTGGCAGTAAATCCGCTGCAGGGAGATTCTGCGACTTGGGATGAAATATACTGGTTGCAGTAATTCATATATACAGGGGGTCATGTTTCCACCAGAACTAAGCCAAATATTGAGATATTATGCTGCAATTTGGTCCAAACACTGAGTAAAAATTACCAATAAAGATGGAGTAGCTTTGACACCTTCGAATTGGGTTAATCCATGTCACATTGCTCTGTAACCTGCGATGGGGTAGTCTAGCTGCATAAAAACCCATATACCTGGGACGCCATTTTGGCAGGATAACTAAGCCAAATATTGGGATGTAATGCTGCAATTTGGGCCAAAGACTGAGGGGGTGGCACCAATAAATATGCAACAGCTTTGGGACTTACAGCTGGCAGTAAATCCGCTGCAGGGAGATTCTGCGACTTGGGATGAAATATACTGGTTGCAGTAATTCATATATACAGGGGGTCATGTTTCCACCAGAACTAAGCCAAATATTGAGATATTATGCTGCAATTTGGTCCAAACACTGAGTAAAAATTACCAATAAAGATGGAGTAGCTTTGACACCTTCGAATTGGGTTAATCCATGTCACATTGCTCTGTAACCTGCGATGGGGTAGTCTAGCTGCATAAAACCCATATACCTGGGACGCCATTTTGGCAGGATAACTAAGCCAAATATTGGGATGTAATGCTGCAATTTGGGCCAAAGACTGAGGGGGTGGCACCAATAAATATGCAACAGCTTTGGGACTTACAGCTGGCAGTAAATCCGCTGCAGGGAGATTCTGCGACTTGGGATGAAATATACTGGTTGCAGTAATTCATATATACAGGGGGTCATGTTTCCACCAGAACTAAGCCAAATATTGAGATATTATGCTGCAATTTGGTCCAAACACTGAGTAAAAATTACCAATAAAGATGGAGTAGCTTTGACACCTTCGAATTGGGTTAATCCATGTCACATTGCTCTGTAACCTGCGATGGGGTAGTCTAGCTGCATAAAACCCATATACCTGGGACGCCATTTTGGCAGGATAACTAAGCCAAATATTGGGATGTAATGCTGCAATTTGGGCCAAAGACTGAGGGGGTGGCACCAATAAATATGCAACAGCTTTGGGACTTACAGCTGGCAGTAAATCCGCTGCAGGGAGATTCTGCGACTTGGGATGAAATATACTGGTTGCAGTAATTCATATATACAGGGGGTCATGTTTCCACCAGAACTAAGCCAAATATTGAGATATTATGCTGCAATTTGGTCCAAACACTGAGTAAAAATTACCAATAAAGATGGAGTAGCTTTGACACCTTCGAATTGGGTTAATCCATGTCACATTGCTCTGTAACCTGCGATGGGGTAGTCTAGCTGCATAAAACCCATATACCTGGGACGCCATTTTGGCAGGATAACTAAGCCAAATATTGGGATGTAATGCTGCAATTTGGGCCAAAGACTGAGGGGGTGGCACCAATAAATATGCAACAGCTTTGGGACTTACAGCTAGCAGTAAATCCGCTGCAGGGAGATTCTGCGACTTGGGATGAAATATACTGGTTGCAGTAATTCATATATACAGGGGGTCATGTTTCCACCAGAACTAAGCCAAATATTGAGATATTATGCTGCAATTTGGGTCCAAACACTGAGTAAAAATTACCAATAAAGATGGAGTAGCTTTGACACCTTCGAATTGGGTTAATCCATGTCACATTGCTCTGTAACCTGCGATGGGGTAGTCTAGCTGCATAAAACCCATATACCTGGGACGCCATTTTGGCAGGATAACTAAGCCAAATATTGGGATGTAATGCTGCAATTTGGGCCAAAGACTGAGGGGGTGGCACCAATAAATATGCAACAGCTTTGGGACTTACAGCTAGCAGTAAATCTGCTGCAGGGAGATTCTGCGACTTGGGATGAAATATACTGGTTGCAGTAATTCATATATACAGGGGGTCATGTTTCCACCAGAACTAAGCCAAATATTGAGATATTATGCTGCAATTTGGTCCAAACACTGAGTAAAAATTACCAATAAAGATGGAGTAGCTTTGACACCTTCGAATTGGGTTAATCCATGTCACATTGCTCTGTAACCTGCGATGGGGTAGTCTAGCTGCATAAAACCCATATACCTGGGACGCCATTTTGGCAGGATAACTAAGCCAAATATTGGGATGTAATGCTGCAATTTGGGCCAAAGACTGAGGGGGTGGCACCAATAAATATGCAACAGCTTTGGGACTTACAGCTGGCAGTAAATCCGCTGCAGGGAGATTCTGCGACTTGGGATGAAATATACTGGTTGCAGTAATTCATATATACAGGGGGTCATGTTTCCACCAGAACTAAGCCAAATATTGAGATATTATGCTGCAATTTGGTCCAAACACTGAGTAAAAATTACCAATAAAGATGGAGTAGCTTTGACACCTTCGAATTGGGTTAATCTATGTCACATTGCTCTGTAACCTGCGATGGGGTAGTCTAGCTGCATAAAACCCATATACCTGGGACGCCATTTTGGCAGGATAACTAAGCCAAATATTGGGATGTAATGCTGCAATTTGGGCCAAAGACTGAGGGGGTGGCACCAATAAATATGCAACAGCTTTGGGACTTACAGCTGGCAGTAAATCCGCTGCAGGGAGATTCTGCGACTTGGGATGAAATATACTGGTTGCAGTAATTCATATATACAGGGGGTCATGTTTCCACCAGAACTAAGCCAAATATTGAGATATTATGCTGCAATTTGGTCCAAACACTGAGTAAAAATTACCAATAAAGATGGAGTAGCTTTGACACCTTCGAATTGGGTTAATCCATGTCACATTGCTCTGTAACCTGCGATGGGGTAGTCTAGCTGCATAAAACCCATATACCTGGGACGCCATTTTGGCAGGATAACTAAGCCAAATATTGGGATGTAATGCTGCAATTTGGGCCAAAGACTGAGGGGGTGGCACCAATAAATATGCAACAGCTTTGGGACTTACAGCTAGCAGTAAATCTGCTGCAGGGAGATTCTGCGACTTGGGATGAAATATACTGGTTGCAGTAATTCATATATACAGGGGGTCATGTTTCCACCAGAACTAAGCCAAATATTGAGATATTATGCTGCAATTTGGTCCAAACACTGAGTAAAAATTACCAATAAAGATGGAGTAGCTTTGACACCTTCGAATTGGGTTAATCCATGTCACATTGCTCTGTAACCTGCGATGGGGTAGTCTAGCTGCATAAAACCCATATACCTGGGACGCCATTTTGGCAGGATAACTAAGCCAAATATTGGGATGTAATGCTGCAATTTGGGCCAAAGACTGAGGGGGTGGCACCAATAAATATGCAACAGCTTTGGGACTTACAGCTGGCAGTAAATCCGCTGCAGGGAGATTCTGCGACTTGGGATGAAATATACTGGTTGCAGTAATTCATATATACAGGGGGTCATGTTTCCACCAGAACTAAGCCAAATATTGAGATATTATGCTGCAATTTGGTCCAAACACTGAGTAAAAATTACCAATAAAGATGGAGTAGCTTTGACACCTTCGAATTGGGTTAATCCATGTCACATTGCTCTGTAACCTGCGATGGGGTAGTCTAGCTGCATAAAACCCATATACCTGGGACGCCATTTTGGCAGGATAACTAAGCCAAATATTGGGATGTAATGCTGCAATTTGGGCCAAAGACTGAGGGGGTGGCACCAATAAATATGCAACAGCTTTGGGACTTACAGCTAGCAGTAAATCTGCTGCAGGGAGATTCTGCGACTTGGGATGAAATATACTGGTTGCAGTAATTCATATATACAGGGGGTCATGTTTCCACCAGAACTAAGCCAAATATTGAGATATTATGCTGCAATTTGGTCCAAACACTGAGTAAAAATTACCAATAAAGATGGAGTAGCTTTGACACCTTCGAATTGGGTTAATCCATGTCACATTGCTCTGTAACCTGCGATGGGGTAGTCTAGCTGCATAAAACCCATATACCTGGGACGCCATTTTGGCAGGATAACTAAGCCAAATATTGGGATGTAATGCTGCAATTTGGGCCAAAGACTGAGGGGGTGGCACCAATAAATATGCAACAGCTTTGGGACTTACAGCTGGCAGTAAATCCGCTGCAGGGAGATTCTGCGACTTGGGATGAAATATACTGGTTGCAGTAATTCATATATACAGGGGGTCATGTTTCCACCAGAACTAAGCCAAATATTGAGATATTATGCTGCAATTTGGTCCAAACACTGAGTAAAAATTACCAATAAAGATGGAGTAGCTTTGACACCTTCGAATTGGGTTAATCCATGTCACATTGCTCTGTAACCTGCGATGGGGTAGTCTAGCTGCATAAAACCCATATACCTGGGACGCCATTTTGGCAGGATAACTAAGCCAAATATTGGGATGTAATGCTGCAATTTGGGCCAAAGACTGAGGGGGTGGCACCAATAAATATGCAACAGCTTTGGGACTTACAGCTAGCAGTAAATCCGCTGCAGGGAGATTCTGCGACTTGGGATGAAATATACTGGTTGCAGTAATTCATATATACAGGGGGTCATGTTTCCACCAGAACTAAGCCAAATATTGAGATATTATGCTGCAATTTGGTCCAAACACTGAGTAAAAATTACCAATAAAGATGGAGTAGCTTTGACACCTTCGAATTGGGTTAATCCATGTCACATTGCTCTGTAACCTGCGATGGGGTAGTCTAGCTGCATAAAACCCATATACCTGGGACGCCATTTTGGCAGGATAACTAAGCCAAATATTGGGATGTAATGCTGCAATTTGGGCCAAAGACTGAGGGGGTGGCACCAATAAATATGCAACAGCTTTGGGACTTACAGCTAGCAGTAAATCTGCTGCAGGGAGATTCTGCGACTTGGGATGAAATATACTGGTTGCAGTAATTCATATATACAGGGGGTCATGTTTCCACCAGAACTAAGCCAAATATTGAGATATTATGCTGCAATTTGGTCCAAACACTGAGTAAAAATTACCAATAAAGATGGAGTAGCTTTGACACCTTCGAATTGGGTTAATCCATGTCACATTGCTCTGTAACCTGCGATGGGGTAGTCTAGCTGCATAAAACCCATATACCTGGGACGCCATTTTGGCAGGATAACTAAGCCAAATATTGGGATGTAATGCTGCAATTTGGGCCAAAGACTGAGGGGGTGGCACCAATAAATATGCAACAGCTTTGGGACTTACAGCTGGCAGTAAATCCGCTGCAGGGAGATTCTGCGACTTGGGATGAAATATACTGGTTGCAGTAATTCATATATACAGGGGGTCATGTTTCCACCAGAACTAAGCCAAATATTGAGATATTATGCTGCAATTTGGTCCAAACACTGAGTAAAAATTACCAATAAAGATGGAGTAGCTTTGACACCTTCGAATTGGGTTAATCTATGTCACATTGCTCTGTAACCTGCGATGGGGTAGTCTAGCTGCATAAAACCCATATACCTGGGACGCCATTTTGGCAGGATAACTAAGCCAAATATTGGGATGTAATGCTGCAATTTGGGCCAAAGACTGAGGGGGTGGCACCAATAAATATGCAACAGCTTTGGGACTTACAGCTGGCAGTAAATCCGCTGCAGGGAGATTCTGCGACTTGGGATGAAATATACTGGTTGCAGTAATTCATATATACAGGGGGTCATGTTTCCACCAGAACTAAGCCAAATATTGAGATATTATGCTGCAATTTGGTCCAAACACTGAGTAAAAATTACCAATAAAGATGGAGTAGCTTTGACACCTTCGAATTGGGTTAATCCATGTCACATTGCTCTGTAACCTGCGATGGGGTAGTCTAGCTGCATAAAACCCATATACCTGGGACGCCATTTTGGCAGGATAACTAAGCCAAATATTGGGATGTAATGCTGCAATTTGGGCCAAAGACTGAGGGGGTGGCACCAATAAATATGCAACAGCTTTGGGACTTACAGCTAGCAGTAAATCTGCTGCAGGGAGATTCTGCGACTTGGGATGAAATATACTGGTTGCAGTAATTCATATATACAGGGGGTCATGTTTCCACCAGAACTAAGCCAAATATTGAGATATTATGCTGCAATTTGGTCCAAACACTGAGTAAAAATTACCAATAAAGATGGAGTAGCTTTGACACCTTCGAATTGGGTTAATCCATGTCACATTGCTCTGTAACCTGCGATGGGGTAGTCTAGCTGCATAAAACCCATATACCTGGGACGCCATTTTGGCAGGATAACTAAGCCAAATATTGGGATGTAATGCTGCAATTTGGGCCAAAGACTGAGGGGGTGGCACCAATAAATATGCAACAGCTTTGGGACTTACAGCTGGCAGTAAATCCGCTGCAGGGAGATTCTGCGACTTGGGATGAAATATACTGGTTGCAGTAATTCATATATACAGGGGGTCATGTTTCCACCAGAACTAAGCCAAATATTGAGATATTATGCTGCAATTTGGTCCAAACACTGAGTAAAAATTACCAATAAAGATGGAGTAGCTTTGACACCTTCGAATTGGGTTAATCTATGTCACATTGCTCTGTAACCTGCGATGGGGTAGTCTAGCTGCATAAAACCCATATACCTGGGACGCCATTTTGGCAGGATAACTAAGCCAAATATTGGGATGTAATGCTGCAATTTGGGCCAAAGACTGAGGGGGTGGCACCAATAAATATGCAACAGCTTTGGGACTTACAGCTGGCAGTAAATCCGCTGCAGGGAGATTCTGCGACTTGGGATGAAATATACTGGTTGCAGTAATTCATATATACAGGGGGTCATGTTTCCACCAGAACTAAGCCAAATATTGAGATATTATGCTGCAATTTGGTCCAAACACTGAGTAAAAATTACCAATAAAGATGGAGTAGCTTTGACACCTTCGAATTGGGTTAATCCATATGTCACATTGCTCTGTAACCTGCGATGGGGTAGTCTAGCTGCATAAAACCCATATACCTGGGACGCCATTTTGGCAGGATAACTAAGCCAAATATTGGGATGTAATGCTGCAATTTGGGCCAAAGACTGAGGGGGTGGCACCAATAAATATGCAACAGCTTTGGGACTTACAGCTGGCAGTAAATCCGCTGCAGGGAGATTCTGCGACTTGGGATGAAATATACTGGTTGCAGTAATTCATATATACAGGGGGTCATGTTTCCACCAGAACTAAGCCAAATATTGAGATATTATGCTGCAATTTGGTCCAAACACTGAGTAAAAATTACCAATAAAGATGGAGTAGCTTTGACACCTTCGAATTGGGTTAATCCATGTCACATTGCTCTGTAACCTGCGATGGGGTAGTCTAGCTGCATAAAACCCATATACCTGGGACGCCATTTTGGCAGGATAACTAAGCCAAATATTGGGATGTAATGCTGCAATTTGGGCCAAAGACTGAGGGGGTGGCACCAATAAATATGCAACAGCTTTGGGACTTACAGCTAGCAGTAAATCTGCTGCAGGGAGATTCTGCGACTTGGGATGAAATATACTGGTTGCAGTAATTCATATATACAGGGGGTCATGTTTCCACCAGAACTAAGCCAAATATTGAGATATTATGCTGCAATTTGGTCCAAACACTGAGTAAAAATTACCAATAAAGATGGAGTAGCTTTGACACCTTCGAATTGGGTTAATCCATGTCACATTGCTCTGTAACCTGCGATGGGGTAGTCTAGCTGCATAAAACCCATATACCTGGGACGCCATTTTGGCAGGATAACTAAGCCAAATATTGGGATGTAATGCTGCAATTTGGGCCAAAGACTGAGGGGGTGGCACCAATAAATATGCAACAGCTTTGGGACTTACAGCTGGCAGTAAATCCGCTGCAGGGAGATTCTGCGACTTGGGATGAAATATACTGGTTGCAGTAATTCATATATACAGGGGGTCATGTTTCCACCAGAACTAAGCCAAATATTGAGATATTATGCTGCAATTTGGTCCAAACACTGAGTAAAAATTACCAATAAAGATGGAGTAGCTTTGACACCTTCGAATTGGGTTAATCTATGTCACATTGCTCTGTAACCTGCGATGGGGTAGTCTAGCTGCATAAAACCCATATACCTGGGACGCCATTTTGGCAGGATAACTAAGCCAAATATTGGGATGTAATGCTGCAATTTGGGCCAAAGACTGAGGGGGTGGCACCAATAAATATGCAACAGCTTTGGGACTTACAGCTGGCAGTAAATCCGCTGCAGGGAGATTCTGCGACTTGGGATGAAATATACTGGTTGCAGTAATTCATATATACAGGGGGTCATGTTTCCACCAGAACTAAGCCAAATATTGAGATATTATGCTGCAATTTGGTCCAAACACTGAGTAAAAATTACCAATAAAGATGGAGTAGCTTTGACACCTTCGAATTGGGTTAATCCATGTCACATTGCTCTGTAACCTGCGATGGGGTAGTCTAGCTGCATAAAACCCATATACCTGGGACGCCATTTTGGCAGGATAACTAAGCCAAATATTGGGATGTAATGCTGCAATTTGGGCCAAAGACTGAGGGGGTGGCACCAATAAATATGCAACAGCTTTGGGACTTACAGCTGGCAGTAAATCCGCTGCAGGGAGATTCTGCGACTTGGGATGAAATATACTGGTTGCAGTAATTCATATATACAGGGGGTCATGTTTCCACCAGAACTAAGCCAAATATTGAGATATTATGCTGCAATTTGGTCCAAACACTGAGTAAAAATTACCAATAAAGATGGAGTAGCTTTGACACCTTCGAATTGGGTTAATCCATGTCACATTGCTCTGTAACCTGCGATGGGGTAGTCTAGCTGCATAAAACCCATATACCTGGGACGCCATTTTGGCAGGATAACTAAGCCAAATATTGGGATGTAATGCTGCAATTTGGGCCAAAGACTGAGGGGGTGGCACCAATAAATATGCAACAGCTTTGGGACTTACAGCTAGCAGTAAATCTGCTGCAGGGAGATTCTGCGACTTGGGATGAAATATACTGGTTGCAGTAATTCATATATACAGGGGGTCATGTTTCCACCAGAACTAAGCCAAATATTGAGATATTATGCTGCAATTTGGTCCAAACACTGAGTAAAAATTACCAATAAAGATGGAGTAGCTTTGACACCTTCGAATTGGGTTAATCCATGTCACATTGCTCTGTAACCTGCGATGGGGTAGTCTAGCTGCATAAAACCCATATACCTGGGACGCCATTTTGGCAGGATAACTAAGCCAAATATTGGGATGTAATGCTGCAATTTGGGCCAAAGACTGAGGGGGTGGCACCAATAAATATGCAACAGCTTTGGGACTTACAGCTGGCAGTAAATCCGCTGCAGGGAGATTCTGCGACTTGGGATGAAATATACTGGTTGCAGTAATTCATATATACAGGGGGTCATGTTTCCACCAGAACTAAGCCAAATATTGAGATATTATGCTGCAATTTGGTCCAAACACTGAGTAAAAATTACCAATAAAGATGGAGTAGCTTTGACACCTTCGAATTGGGTTAATCTATGTCACATTGCTCTGTAACCTGCGATGGGGTAGTCTAGCTGCATAAAACCCATATACCTGGGACGCCATTTTGGCAGGATAACTAAGCCAAATATTGGGATGTAATGCTGCAATTTGGGCCAAAGACTGAGGGGGTGGCACCAATAAATATGCAACAGCTTTGGGACTTACAGCTGGCAGTAAATCCGCTGCAGGGAGATTCTGCGACTTGGGATGAAATATACTGGTTGCAGTAATTCATATATACAGGGGGTCATGTTTCCACCAGAACTAAGCCAAATATTGAGATATTATGCTGCAATTTGGTCCAAACACTGAGTAAAAATTACCAATAAAGATGGAGTAGCTTTGACACCTTCGAATTGGGTTAATCCATGTCACATTGCTCTGTAACCTGCGATGGGGTAGTCTAGCTGCATAAAACCCATATACCTGGGACGCCATTTTGGCAGGATAACTAAGCCAAATATTGGGATGTAATGCTGCAATTTGGGCCAAAGACTGAGGGGGTGGCACCAATAAATATGCAACAGCTTTGGGACTTACAGCTAGCAGTAAATCTGCTGCAGGGAGATTCTGCGACTTGGGATGAAATATACTGGTTGCAGTAATTCATATATACAGGGGGTCATGTTTCCACCAGAACTAAGCCAAATATTGAGATATTATGCTGCAATTTGGTCCAAACACTGAGTAAAAATTACCAATAAAGATGGAGTAGCTTTGACACCTTCGAATTGGGTTAATCCATGTCACATTGCTCTGTAACCTGCGATGGGGTAGTCTAGCTGCATAAAACCCATATACCTGGGACGCCATTTTGGCAGGATAACTAAGCCAAATATTGGGATGTAATGCTGCAATTTGGGCCAAAGACTGAGGGGGTGGCACCAATAAATATGCAACAGCTTTGGGACTTACAGCTGGCAGTAAATCCGCTGCAGGGAGATTCTGCGACTTGGGATGAAATATACTGGTTGCAGTAATTCATATATACAGGGGGTCATGTTTCCACCAGAACTAAGCCAAATATTGAGATATTATGCTGCAATTTGGTCCAAACACTGAGTAAAAATTACCAATAAAGATGGAGTAGCTTTGACACCTTCGAATTGGGTTAATCCATGTCACATTGCTCTGTAACCTGCGATGGGGTAGTCTAGCTGCATAAAACCCATATACCTGGGACGCCATTTTGGCAGGATAACTAAGCCAAATATTGGGATGTAATGCTGCAATTTGGGCCAAAGACTGAGGGGGTGGCACCAATAAATATGCAACAGCTTTGGGACTTACAGCTGGCAGTAAATCCGCTGCAGGGAGATTCTGCGACTTGGGATGAAATATACTGGTTGCAGTAATTCATATATACAGGGGGTCATGTTTCCACCAGAACTAAGCCAAATATTGAGATATTATGCTGCAATTTGGTCCAAACACTGAGTAAAAATTACCAATAAAGATGGAGTAGCTTTGACACCTTCGAATTGGGTTAATCTATGTCACATTGCTCTGTAACCTGCGATGGGGTAGTCTAGCTGCATAAAACCCATATACCTGGGACGCCATTTTGGCAGGATAACTAAGCCAAATATTGGGATGTAATGCTGCAATTTGGGCCAAAGACTGAGGGGGTGGCACCAATAAATATGCAACAGCTTTGGGACTTACAGCTGGCAGTAAATCCGCTGCAGGGAGATTCTGCGACTTGGGATGAAATATACTGGTTGCAGTAATTCATATATACAGGGGGTCATGTTTCCACCAGAACTAAGCCAAATATTGAGATATTATGCTGCAATTTGGTCCAAACACTGAGTAAAAATTACCAATAAAGATGGAGTAGCTTTGACACCTTCGAATTGGGTTAATCCATGTCACATTGCTCTGTAACCTGCGATGGGGTAGTCTAGCTGCATAAAACCCATATACCTGGGACGCCATTTTGGCAGGATAACTAAGCCAAATATTGGGATGTAATGCTGCAATTTGGGCCAAAGACTGAGGGGGTGGCACCAATAAATATGCAACAGCTTTGGGACTTACAGCTGGCAGTAAATCCGCTGCAGGGAGATTCTGCGACTTGGGATGAAATATACTGGTTGCAGTAATTCATATATACAGGGGGTCATGTTTCCACCAGAACTAAGCCAAATATTGAGATATTATGCTGCAATTTGGTCCAAACACTGAGTAAAAATTACCAATAAAGATGGAGTAGCTTTGACACCTTCGAATTGGGTTAATCTATGTCACATTGCTCTGTAACCTGCGATGGGGTAGTCTAGCTGCATAAAACCCATATACCTGGGACGCCATTTTGGCAGGATAACTAAGCCAAATATTGGGATGTAATGCTGCAATTTGGGCCAAAGACTGAGGGGGTGGCACCAATAAATATGCAACAGCTTTGGGACTTACAGCTGGCAGTAAATCCGCTGCAGGGAGATTCTGCGACTTGGGATGAAATATACTGGTTGCAGTAATTCATATATACAGGGGGTCATGTTTCCACCAGAACTAAGCCAAATATTGAGATATTATGCTGCAATTTGGTCCAAACACTGAGTAAAAATTACCAATAAAGATGGAGTAGCTTTGACACCTTCGAATTGGGTTAATCCATGTCACATTGCTCTGTAACCTGCGATGGGGTAGTCTAGCTGCATAAAACCCATATACCTGGGACGCCATTTTGGCAGGATAACTAAGCCAAATATTGGGATGTAATGCTGCAATTTGGGCCAAAGACTGAGGGGGTGGCACCAATAAATATGCAACAGCTTTGGGACTTACAGCTAGCAGTAAATCTGCTGCAGGGAGATTCTGCGACTTGGGATGAAATATACTGGTTGCAGTAATTCATATATACAGGGGGTCATGTTTCCACCAGAACTAAGCCAAATATTGAGATATTATGCTGCAATTTGGTCCAAACACTGAGTAAAAATTACCAATAAAGATGGAGTAGCTTTGACACCTTCGAATTGGGTTAATCCATGTCACATTGCTCTGTAACCTGCGATGGGGTAGTCTAGCTGCATAAAACCCATATACCTGGGACGCCATTTTGGCAGGATAACTAAGCCAAATATTGGGATGTAATGCTGCAATTTGGGCCAAAGACTGAGGGGGTGGCACCAATAAATATGCAACAGCTTTGGGACTTACAGCTGGCAGTAAATCCGCTGCAGGGAGATTCTGCGACTTGGGATGAAATATACTGGTTGCAGTAATTCATATATACAGGGGGTCATGTTTCCACCAGAACTAAGCCAAATATTGAGATATTATGCTGCAATTTGGTCCAAACACTGAGTAAAAATTACCAATAAAGATGGAGTAGCTTTGACACCTTCGAATTGGGTTAATCTATGTCACATTGCTCTGTAACCTGCGATGGGGTAGTCTAGCTGCATAAAACCCATATACCTGGGACGCCATTTTGGCAGGATAACTAAGCCAAATATTGGGATGTAATGCTGCAATTTGGGCCAAAGACTGAGGGGGTGGCACCAATAAATATGCAACAGCTTTGGGACTTACAGCTGGCAGTAAATCCGCTGCAGGGAGATTCTGCGACTTGGGATGAAATATACTGGTTGCAGTAATTCATATATACAGGGGGTCATGTTTCCACCAGAACTAAGCCAAATATTGAGATATTATGCTGCAATTTGGTCCAAACACTGAGTAAAAATTACCAATAAAGATGGAGTAGCTTTGACACCTTCGAATTGGGTTAATCCATGTCACATTGCTCTGTAACCTGCGATGGGGTAGTCTAGCTGCATAAAACCCATATACCTGGGACGCCATTTTGGCAGGATAACTAAGCCAAATATTGGGATGTAATGCTGCAATTTGGGCCAAAGACTGAGGGGGTGGCACCAATAAATATGCAACAGCTTTGGGACTTACAGCTGGCAGTAAATCCGCTGCAGGGAGATTCTGCGACTTGGGATGAAATATACTGGTTGCAGTAATTCATATATACAGGGGGTCATGTTTCCACCAGAACTAAGCCAAATATTGAGATATTATGCTGCAATTTGGTCCAAACACTGAGTAAAAATTACCAATAAAGATGGAGTAGCTTTGACACCTTCGAATTGGGTTAATCCATGTCACATTGCTCTGTAACCTGCGATGGGGTAGTCTAGCTGCATAAAACCCATATACCTGGGACGCCATTTTGGCAGGATAACTAAGCCAAATATTGGGATGTAATGCTGCAATTTGGGCCAAAGACTGAGGGGGTGGCACCAATAAATATGCAACAGCTTTGGGACTTACAGCTAGCAGTAAATCTGCTGCAGGGAGATTCTGCGACTTGGGATGAAATATACTGGTTGCAGTAATTCATATATACAGGGGGTCATGTTTCCACCAGAACTAAGCCAAATATTGAGATATTATGCTGCAATTTGGTCCAAACACTGAGTAAAAATTACCAATAAAGATGGAGTAGCTTTGACACCTTCGAATTGGGTTAATCCATGTCACATTGCTCTGTAACCTGCGATGGGGTAGTCTAGCTGCATAAAACCCATATACCTGGGACGCCATTTTGGCAGGATAACTAAGCCAAATATTGGGATGTAATGCTGCAATTTGGGCCAAAGACTGAGGGGGTGGCACCAATAAATATGCAACAGCTTTGGGACTTACAGCTGGCAGTAAATCCGCTGCAGGGAGATTCTGCGACTTGGGATGAAATATACTGGTTGCAGTAATTCATATATACAGGGGGTCATGTTTCCACCAGAACTAAGCCAAATATTGAGATATTATGCTGCAATTTGGTCCAAACACTGAGTAAAAATTACCAATAAAGATGGAGTAGCTTTGACACCTTCGAATTGGGTTAATCTATGTCACATTGCTCTGTAACCTGCGATGGGGTAGTCTAGCTGCATAAAACCCATATACCTGGGACGCCATTTTGGCAGGATAACTAAGCCAAATATTGGGATGTAATGCTGCAATTTGGGCCAAAGACTGAGGGGGTGGCACCAATAAATATGCAACAGCTTTGGGACTTACAGCTGGCAGTAAATCCGCTGCAGGGAGATTCTGCGACTTGGGATGAAATATACTGGTTGCAGTAATTCATATATACAGGGGGTCATGTTTCCACCAGAACTAAGCCAAATATTGAGATATTATGCTGCAATTTGGTCCAAACACTGAGTAAAAATTACCAATAAAGATGGAGTAGCTTTGACACCTTCGAATTGGGTTAATCCATGTCACATTGCTCTGTAACCTGCGATGGGGTAGTCTAGCTGCATAAAACCCATATACCTGGGACGCCATTTTGGCAGGATAACTAAGCCAAATATTGGGATGTAATGCTGCAATTTGGGCCAAAGACTGAGGGGGTGGCACCAATAAATATGCAACAGCTTTGGGACTTACAGCTGGCAGTAAATCCGCTGCAGGGAGATTCTGCGACTTGGGATGAAATATACTGGTTGCAGTAATTCATATATACAGGGGGTCATGTTTCCACCAGAACTAAGCCAAATATTGAGATATTATGCTGCAATTTGGTCCAAACACTGAGTAAAAATTACCAATAAAGATGGAGTAGCTTTGACACCTTCGAATTGGGTTAATCCATGTCACATTGCTCTGTAACCTGCGATGGGGTAGTCTAGCTGCATAAAACCCATATACCTGGGACGCCATTTTGGCAGGATAACTAAGCCAAATATTGGGATGTAATGCTGCAATTTGGGCCAAAGACTGAGGGGGTGGCACCAATAAATATGCAACAGCTTTGGGACTTACAGCTAGCAGTAAATCTGCTGCAGGGAGATTCTGCGACTTGGGATGAAATATACTGGTTGCAGTAATTCATATATACAGGGGGTCATGTTTCCACCAGAACTAAGCCAAATATTGAGATATTATGCTGCAATTTGGTCCAAACACTGAGTAAAAATTACCAATAAAGATGGAGTAGCTTTGACACCTTCGAATTGGGTTAATCCATGTCACATTGCTCTGTAACCTGCGATGGGGTAGTCTAGCTGCATAAAACCCATATACCTGGGACGCCATTTTGGCAGGATAACTAAGCCAAATATTGGGATGTAATGCTGCAATTTGGGCCAAAGACTGAGGGGGTGGCACCAATAAATATGCAACAGCTTTGGGACTTACAGCTGGCAGTAAATCCGCTGCAGGGAGATTCTGCGACTTGGGATGAAATATACTGGTTGCAGTAATTCATATATACAGGGGGTCATGTTTCCACCAGAACTAAGCCAAATATTGAGATATTATGCTGCAATTTGGTCCAAACACTGAGTAAAAATTACCAATAAAGATGGAGTAGCTTTGACACCTTCGAATTGGGTTAATCCATGTCACATTGCTCTGTAACCTGCGATGGGGTAGTCTAGCTGCATAAAACCCATATACCTGGGACGCCATTTTGGCAGGATAACTAAGCCAAATATTGGGATGTAATGCTGCAATTTGGGCCAAAGACTGAGGGGGTGGCACCAATAAATATGCAACAGCTTTGGGACTTACAGCTAGCAGTAAATCTGCTGCAGGGAGATTCTGCGACTTGGGATGAAATATACTGGTTGCAGTAATTCATATATACAGGGGGTCATGTTTCCACCAGAACTAAGCCAAATATTGAGATATTATGCTGCAATTTGGTCCAAACACTGAGTAAAAATTACCAATAAAGATGGAGTAGCTTTGACACCTTCGAATTGGGTTAATCCATGTCACATTGCTCTGTAACCTGCGATGGGGTAGTCTAGCTGCATAAAACCCATATACCTGGGACGCCATTTTGGCAGGATAACTAAGCCAAATATTGGGATGTAATGCTGCAATTTGGGCCAAAGACTGAGGGGGTGGCACCAATAAATATGCAACAGCTTTGGGACTTACAGCTAGCAGTAAATCTGCTGCAGGGAGATTCTGCGACTTGGGATGAAATATACTGGTTGCAGTAATTCATATATACAGGGGGTCATGTTTCCACCAGAACTAAGCCAAATATTGAGATATTATGCTGCAATTTGGTCCAAACACTGAGTAAAAATTACCAATAAAGATGGAGTAGCTTTGACACCTTCGAATTGGGTTAATCCATGTCACATTGCTCTGTAACCTGCGATGGGGTAGTCTAGCTGCATAAAACCCATATACCTGGGACGCCATTTTGGCAGGATAACTAAGCCAAATATTGGGATGTAATGCTGCAATTTGGGCCAAAGACTGAGGGGGTGGCACCAATAAATATGCAACAGCTTTGGGACTTACAGCTAGCAGTAAATCTGCTGCAGGGAGATTCTGCGACTTGGGATGAAATATACTGGTTGCAGTAATTCATATATACAGGGGGTCATGTTTCCACCAGAACTAAGCCAAATATTGAGATATTATGCTGCAATTTGGTCCAAACACTGAGTAAAAATTACCAATAAAGATGGAGTAGCTTTGACACCTTCGAATTGGGTTAATCCATGTCACATTGCTCTGTAACCTGCGATGGGGTAGTCTAGCTGCATAAAACCCATATACCTGGGACGCCATTTTGGCAGGATAACTAAGCCAAATATTGGGATGTAATGCTGCAATTTGGGCCAAAGACTGAGGGGGTGGCACCAATAAATATGCAACAGCTTTGGGACTTACAGCTGGCAGTAAATCTGCTGCAGGGAGATTCTGCGACTTGGGATGAAATATACTGGTTGCAGTAATTCATATATACAGGGGGTCATGTTTCCACCAGAACTAAGCCAAATATTGAGATATTATGCTGCAATTTGGTCCAAACACTGAGTAAAAATTACCAATAAAGATGGAGTAGCTTTGACACCTTCGAATTGGGTTAATCCATGTCACATTTCTCTGTAACCTGCGATGGGGTAGTCTAGCTGCATAAAACCCATATACCTGGGACGCCATTTTGGCAGGATAACTAAGCCAAATATTGGGATGTAATGCTGCAATTTGGGCCAAAGACTGAGGGGGTGGCACCAATAAATATGCAACAGCTTTGGGACTTACAGCTGGCAGTAAATCCGCTGCAGGGAGATTCTGCGACTTGGGATGAAATATACTGGTTGCAGTAATTCATATATACAGGGGGTCATGTTTCCACCAGAACTAAGCCAAATATTGAGATATTATGCTGCAATTTGGTCCAAACACTGAGTAAAAATTACCAATAAAGATGGAGTAGCTTTGACACCTTCGAATTGGGTTAATCCATGTCACATTGCTCTGTAACCTGCGATGGGGTAGTCTAGCTGCATAAAACCCATATACCTGGGACGCCATTTTGGCAGGATAACTAAGCCAAATATTGGGATGTAATGCTGCAATTTGGGCCAAAGACTGAGGGGGTGGCACCAATAAATATGCAACAGCTTTGGGACTTACAGCTGGCAGTAAATCCGCTGCAGGGAGATTCTGCGACTTGGGATGAAATATACTGGTTGCAGTAATTCATATATACAGGGGGTCATGTTTCCACCAGAACTAAGCCAAATATTGAGATATTATGCTGCAATTTGGTCCAAACACTGAGTAAAAATTACCAATAAAGATGGAGTAGCTTTGACACCTTCGAATTGGGTTAATCCATGTCACATTGCTCTGTAACCTGCGATGGGGTAGTCTAGCTGCATAAAACCCATATACCTGGGACGCCATTTTGGCAGGATAACTAAGCCAAATATTGGGATGTAATGCTGCAATTTGGGCCAAAGACTGAGGGGGTGGCACCAATAAATATGCAACAGCTTTGGGACTTACAGCTGGCAGTAAATCCGCTGCAGGGAGATTCTGCGACTTGGGATGAAATATACTGGTTGCAGTAATTCATATATACAGGGGGTCATGTTTCCACCAGAACTAAGCCAAATATTGAGATATTATGCTGCAATTTGGCCCAAACACTGAGTAAAAATTACCAATAAAGATGGAGTAGCTTTGACACCTTCGAATTGGGTTAATCTATGTCACATTGCTCTGTAACCTGCGATGGGGTAGTCTAGCTGCATAAAACCCATATACCTGGGACGCCATTTTGGCAGGATAACTAAGCCAAATATTGGGATGTAATGCTGCAATTTGGGCCAAAGACTGACGGGGTGGCACCAATAAATATGCAACAGCTTTGGGACTTACAGCTAGCAGTAAATCCGCTGCAGGGAGATTCTGCGACTTGGGATGAAATATACTGGTTGCAGTAATTCATATATACAGGGGGTCATGTTTCCACCATAACTAAGCCAAATATTGAGATATTATGCTGCAATTTGGTCCAAACACTGAGTAAAAATTACCAATAAAGATGGAGTAGCTTTGACACCTTCGAATTGGGTTAATCCATGTCACATTGCCCTGTAACCTGCGATGGGGTAGTCTAGCTGCATAAAACCCATATACCTGGGACGCCATTTTGGCAGGATAACTAAGCCAAATATTGGGATGTAATGCTGCAATTTGGGCCAAAGACTGAGGGGGTGGCACCAATAAATATGCAACAGCTTTGGGACTTACAGCTGGCAGTAAATCCGCTGCAGGGAGATTCTGCGACTTGGGATGAAATATACTGGTTGCAGTAATTCATATATACAGGGGGTCATGTTTCCACCAGAACTAAGCCAAATATTGAGATATTATGCTGCAATTTGGTCCAAACACTGAGTAAAAATTACCAATAAAGATGGAGTAGCTTTGACACCTTCGAATTGGGTTAATCCATGTCACATTGCTCTGTAACCTGCGATGGGGTAGTCTAGCTGCATAAAACCCATATACCTGGGACGCCATTTTGGCAGGATAACTAAGCCAAATATTGGGATGTAATGCTGCAATTTGGGCCAAAGACTGAGGGGGTGGCACCAATAAATATGCAACAGCTTTGGGACTTACAGCTAGCAGTAAATCCGCTGCATGGAGATTCTGCGACTTGGGATGAAATATACTGGTTGCAGTAATTCATATATACAGGGGGTCATGTTTCCACCAGAACTAAGCCAAATATTGAGATATTATGCTGCAATTTGGTCCAAACACTGAGTAAAAATTACCAATAAAGATGGAGTAGCTTTGACACCTTCGAATTGGGTTAATCCATGTCACATTGCCCTGTAACCTGCGATGGTGTAGTCTAGCTGCATAAAACCCATATACCTGGGACGCCATTTTGGCAGGATAACTAAGCCAAATATTGGGATGTAATGCTGCAATTTGGGCCAAAGACTGAGGGGGTGGCACCAATAAATATGCAACAGCTTTGGGACTTACAGCTGGCAGTAAATCCGCTGCAGGGAGATTCTGCGACTTGGGATGAAATATACTGGTTGCAGTAATTCATATATACAGGGGGTCATGTTTCCACCATAACTAAGCCAAATATTGAGATATTATGCTGCAATTTGGTCCAAACACTGAGTAAAAATTACCAATAAAGATGGAGTAGCTTTGACACCTTCGAATTGGGTTAATCCATGTCACATTGCTCTGTAACCTGCGATGGGGTAGTCTAGCTGCATAAAACCCATATACCTGGGACGCCATTTTGGCAGGATAACTAAGCCAAATATTGGGATGTAATGCTGCAATTTGGGCCAAAGACTGAGGGGGTGGCACCAATAAATATGCAACAGCTTTGGGACTTACAGCTGGCAGTAAATCCGCTGCAGGGAGATTCTGCGACTTGGGATGAAATATACTGGTTGCAGTAATTCATATATACAGGGGGTCATGTTTCCACCAGAACTAAGCCAAATATTGAGATATTATGCTGCAATTTGGCCCAAACACTGAGTAAAAATTACCAATAAAGATGGAGTAGCTTTGACACCTTCGAATTGGGTTAATCTATGTCACATTGCTCTGTAACCTGCGATGGGGTAGTCTAGCTGCATAAAACCCATATACCTGGGACGCCATTTTGGCAGGATAACTAAGCCAAATATTGGGATGTAATGCTGCAATTTGGGCCAAAGACTGACGGGGTGGCACCAATAAATATGCAACAGCTTTGGGACTTACAGCTAGCAGTAAATCCGCTGCAGGGAGATTCTGCGACTTGGGATGAAATATACTGGTTGCAGTAATTCATATATACAGGGGGTCATGTTTCCACCATAACTAAGCCAAATATTGAGATATTATGCTGCAATTTGGTCCAAACACTGAGTAAAAATTACCAATAAAGATGGAGTAGCTTTGACACCTTCGAATTGGGTTAATCCATGTCACATTGCCCTGTAACCTGCGATGGGGTAGTCTAGCTGCATAAAACCCATATACCTGGGACGCCATTTTGGCAGGATAACTAAGCCAAATATTGGGATGTAATGCTGCAATTTGGGCCAAAGACTGAGGGGGTGGCACCAATAAATATGCAACAGCTTTGGGACTTACAGCTGGCAGTAAATCCGCTGCAGGGAGATTCTGCGACTTGGGATGAAATATACTGGTTGCAGTAATTCATATATACAGGGGGTCATGTTTCCACCAGAACTAAGCCAAATATTGAGATATTATGCTGCAATTTGGTCCAAACACTGAGTAAAAATTACCAATAAAGATGGAGTAGCTTTGACACCTTCGAATTGGGTTAATCCATGTCACATTGCTCTGTAACCTGCGATGGGGTAGTCTAGCTGCATAAAACCCATATACCTGGGACGCCATTTTGGCAGGATAACTAAGCCAAATATTGGGATGTAATGCTGCAATTTGGGCCAAAGACTGAGGGGGTGGCACCAATAAATATGCAACAGCTTTGGGACTTACAGCTAGCAGTAAATCCGCTGCATGGAGATTCTGCGACTTGGGATGAAATATACTGGTTGCAGTAATTCATATATACAGGGGGTCATGTTTCCACCAGAACTAAGCCAAATATTGAGATATTATGCTGCAATTTGGTCCAAACACTGAGTAAAAATTACCAATAAAGATGGAGTAGCTTTGACACCTTCGAATTGGGTTAATCCATGTCACATTGCCCTGTAACCTGCGATGGTGTAGTCTAGCTGCATAAAACCCATATACCTGGGACGCCATTTTGGCAGGATAACTAAGCCAAATATTGGGATGTAATGCTGCAATTTGGGCCAAAGACTGAGGGGGTGGCACCAATAAATATGCAACAGCTTTGGGACTTACAGCTGGCAGTAAATCCGCTGCAGGGAGATTCTGCGACTTGGGATGAAATATACTGGTTGCAGTAATTCATATATACAGGGGGTCATGTTTCCACCATAACTAAGCCAAATATTGAGATATTATGCTGCAATTTGGTCCAAACACTGAGTAAAAATTACCAATAAAGATGGAGTAGCTTTGACACCTTCGAATTGGGTTAATCCATGTCACATTGCTCTGTAACCTGCGATGGGGTAGTCTAGCTGCATAAAACCCATATACCTGGGACGCCATTTTGGCAGGATAACTAAGCCAAATATTGGGATGTAATGCTGCAATTTGGGCCAAAGACTGAGGGGGTGGCACCAATAAATATGCAACAGCTTTGGGACTTACAGCTGGCAGTAAATCCGCTGCAGGGAGATTCTGCGACTTGGGATGAAATATACTGGTTGCAGTAATTCATATATACAGGGGGTCATGTTTCCACCAGAACTAAGCCAAATATTGAGATATTATGCTGCAATTTGGCCCAAACACTGAGTAAAAATTACCAATAAAGATGGAGTAGCTTTGACACCTTCGAATTGGGTTAATCTATGTCACATTGCTCTGTAACCTGCGATGGGGTAGTCTAGCTGCATAAAACCCATATACCTGGGACGCCATTTTGGCAGGATAACTAAGCCAAATATTGGGATGTAATGCTGCAATTTGGGCCAAAGACTGACGGGGTGGCACCAATAAATATGCAACAGCTTTGGGACTTACAGCTAGCAGTAAATCCGCTGCAGGGAGATTCTGCGACTTGGGATGAAATATACTGGTTGCAGTAATTCATATATACAGGGGGTCATGTTTCCACCATAACTAAGCCAAATATTGAGATATTATGCTGCAATTTGGTCCAAACACTGAGTAAAAATTACCAATAAAGATGGAGTAGCTTTGACACCTTCGAATTGGGTTAATCCATGTCACATTGCCCTGTAACCTGCGATGGGGTAGTCTAGCTGCATAAAACCCATATACCTGGGACGCCATTTTGGCAGGATAACTAAGCCAAATATTGGGATGTAATGCTGCAATTTGGGCCAAAGACTGAGGGGGTGGCACCAATAAATATGCAACAGCTTTGGGACTTACAGCTGGCAGTAAATCCGCTGCAGGGAGATTCTGCGACTTGGGATGAAATATACTGGTTGCAGTAATTCATATATACAGGGGGTCATGTTTCCACCAGAACTAAGCCAAATATTGAGATATTATGCTGCAATTTGGTCCAAACACTGAGTAAAAATTACCAATAAAGATGGAGTAGCTTTGACACCTTCGAATTGGGTTAATCCATGTCACATTGCTCTGTAACCTGCGATGGGGTAGTCTAGCTGCATAAAACCCATATACCTGGGACGCCATTTTGGCAGGATAACTAAGCCAAATATTGGGATGTAATGCTGCAATTTGGGCCAAAGACTGAGGGGGTGGCACCAATAAATATGCAACAGCTTTGGGACTTACAGCTAGCAGTAAATCCGCTGCATGGAGATTCTGCGACTTGGGATGAAATATACTGGTTGCAGTAATTCATATATACAGGGGGTCATGTTTCCACCAGAACTAAGCCAAATATTGAGATATTATGCTGCAATTTGGTCCAAACACTGAGTAAAAATTACCAATAAAGATGGAGTAGCTTTGACACCTTCGAATTGGGTTAATCTATGTCACATTGCTCTGTAACCTGCGATGGGGTAGTCTAGCTGCATAAAACCCATATACCTGGGACGCCATTTTGGCAGGATAACTAAGCCAAATATTGGGATGTAATGCTGCAATTTGGGCCAAAGACTGACGGGGTGGCACCAATAAATATGCAACAGCTTTGGGACTTACAGCTAGCAGTAAATCCGCTGCAGGGAGATTCTGCGACTTGGGATGAAATATACTGGTTGCAGTAATTCATATATACAGGGGGTCATGTTTCCACCATAACTAAGCCAAATATTGAGATATTATGCTGCAATTTGGTCCAAACACTGAGTAAAAATTACCAATAAAGATGGAGTAGCTTTGACACCTTCGAATTGGGTTAATCCATGTCACATTGCCCTGTAACCTGCGATGGGGTAGTCTAGCTGCATAAAACCCATATACCTGGGACGCCATTTTGGCAGGATAACTAAGCCAAATATTGGGATGTAATGCTGCAATTTGGGCCAAAGACTGAGGGGGTGGCACCAATAAATATGCAACAGCTTTGGGACTTACAGCTGGCAGTAAATCCGCTGCAGGGAGATTCTGCGACTTGGGATGAAATATACTGGTTGCAGTAATTCATATATACAGGGGGTCATGTTTCCACCAGAACTAAGCCAAATATTGAGATATTATGCTGCAATTTGGTCCAAACACTGAGTAAAAATTACCAATAAAGATGGAGTAGCTTTGACACCTTCGAATTGGGTTAATCCATGTCACATTGCTCTGTAACCTGCGATGGGGTAGTCTAGCTGCATAAAACCCATATACCTGGGACGCCATTTTGGCAGGATAACTAAGCCAAATATTGGGATGTAATGCTGCAATTTGGGCCAAAGACTGAGGGGGTGGCACCAATAAATATGCAACAGCTTTGGGACTTACAGCTAGCAGTAAATCCGCTGCATGGAGATTCTGCGACTTGGGATGAAATATACTGGTTGCAGTAATTCATATATACAGGGGGTCATGTTTCCACCAGAACTAAGCCAAATATTGAGATATTATGCTGCAATTTGGTCCAAACACTGAGTAAAAATTACCAATAAAGATGGAGTAGCTTTGACACCTTCGAATTGGGTTAATCCATGTCACATTGCCCTGTAACCTGCGATGGTGTAGTCTAGCTGCATAAAACCCATATACCTGGGACGCCATTTTGGCAGGATAACTAAGCCAAATATTGGGATGTAATGCTGCAATTTGGGCCAAAGACTGAGGGGGTGGCACCAATAAATATGCAACAGCTTTGGGACTTACAGCTGGCAGTAAATCCGCTGCAGGGAGATTCTGCGACTTGGGATGAAATATACTGGTTGCAGTAATTCATATATACAGGGGGTCATGTTTCCACCATAACTAAGCCAAATATTGAGATATTATGCTGCAATTTGGTCCAAACACTGAGTAAAAATTACCAATAAAGATGGAGTAGCTTTGACACCTTCGAATTGGGTTAATCCATGTCACATTGCTCTGTAACCTGCGATGGGGTAGTCTAGCTGCATAAAACCCATATACCTGGGACGCCATTTTGGCAGGATAACTAAGCCAAATATTGGGATGTAATGCTGCAATTTGGGCCAAAGACTGAGGGGGTGGCACCAATAAATATGCAACAGCTTTGGGACTTACAGCTGGCAGTAAATCCGCTGCAGGGAGATTCTGCGACTTGGGATGAAATATACTGGTTGCAGTAATTCATATATACAGGGGGTCATGTTTCCACCAGAACTAAGCCAAATATTGAGATATTATGCTGCAATTTGGTCCAAACACTGAGTAAAAATTACCAATAAAGATGGAGTAGCTTTGACACCTTCGAATTGGGTTAATCCATGTCACATTGCTCTGTAACCTGCGATGGGGTAGTCTAGCTGCATAAAACCCATATACCTGGGACGCCATTTTGGCAGGATAACTAAGCCAAATATTGGGATGTAATGCTGCAATTTGGGCCAAAGACTGAGGGGGTGGCACCAATAAATATGCAACAGCTTTGGGACTTACAGCTAGCAGTAAATCCGCTGCATGGAGATTCTGCGACTTGGGATGAAATATACTGGTTGCAGTAATTCATATATACAGGGGGTCATGTTTCCACCAGAACTAAGCCAAATATTGAGATATTATGCTGCAATTTGGTCCAAACACTGAGTAAAAATTACCAATAAAGATGGAGTAGCTTTGACACCTTCGAATTGGGTTAATCCATGTCACATTGCCCTGTAACCTGCGATGGTGTAGTCTAGCTGCATAAAACCCATATACCTGGGACGCCATTTTGGCAGGATAACTAAGCCAAATATTGGGATGTAATGCTGCAATTTGGGCCAAAGACTGAGGGGGTGGCACCAATAAATATGCAACAGCTTTGGGACTTACAGCTGGCAGTAAATCCGCTGCAGGGAGATTCTGCGACTTGGGATGAAATATACTGGTTGCAGTAATTCATATATACAGGGGGTCATGTTTCCACCAGAACTAAGCCAAATATTGAGATATTATGCTGCAATTTGGTCCAAACACTGAGTAAAAATTACCAATAAAGATGGAGTAGCTTTGACACCTTCGAATTGGGTTAATCCATGTCACATTGCCCTGTAACCTGCGATGGGGTAGTCTAGCTGCATAAAACCCATATACCTGGGACGCCATTTTGGCAGGATAACTAAGCCAAATATTGGGATGTAATGCTGCAATTTGGGCCAAAGACTGAGGGGGTGGCACCAATAAATATGCAACAGCTTTGGGACTTACAGCTGGCAGTAAATCCGCTGCAGGGAGATTCTGCGACTTGGGATGAAATATACTGGTTGCAGTAATTCATATATACAGGGGGTCATGTTTCCACCAGAACTAAGCCAAATATTGAGATATTATGCTGCAATTTGGTCCAAACACTGAGTAAAAATTACCAATAAAGATGGAGTAGCTTTGACACCTTCGAATTGGGTTAATCCATGTCACATTGCTCTGTAACCTGCGATGGGGTAGTCTAGCTGCATAAAACCCATATACCTGGGACGCCATTTTGGCAGGATAACTAAGCCAAATATTGGGATGTAATGCTGCAATTTGGGCCAAAGACTGAGGGGGTGGCACCAATAAATATGCAACAGCTTTGGGACTTACAGCTAGCAGTAAATCCGCTGCATGGAGATTCTGCGACTTGGGATGAAATATACTGGTTGCAGTAATTCATATATACAGGGGGTCATGTTTCCACCAGAACTAAGCCAAATATTGAGATATTATGCTGCAATTTGGTCCAAACACTGAGTAAAAATTACCAATAAAGATGGAGTAGCTTTGACACCTTCGAATTGGGTTAATCCATGTCACATTGCCCTGTAACCTGCGATGGTGTAGTCTAGCTGCATAAAACCCATATACCTGGGACGCCATTTTGGCAGGATAACTAAGCCAAATATTGGGATGTAATGCTGCAATTTGGGCCAAAGACTGAGGGGGTGGCACCAATAAATATGCAACAGCTTTGGGACTTACAGCTGGCAGTAAATCCGCTGCAGGGAGATTCTGCGACTTGGGATGAAATATACTGGTTGCAGTAATTCATATATACAGGGGGTCATGTTTCCACCATAACTAAGCCAAATATTGAGATATTATGCTGCAATTTGGTCCAAACACTGAGTAAAAATTACCAATAAAGATGGAGTAGCTTTGACACCTTCGAATTGGGTTAATCCATGTCACATTGCTCTGTAACCTGCGATGGGGTAGTCTAGCTGCATAAAACCCATATACCTGGGACGCCATTTTGGCAGGATAACTAAGCCAAATATTGGGATGTAATGCTGCAATTTGGGCCAAAGACTGAGGGGGTGGCACCAATAAATATGCAACAGCTTTGGGACTTACAGCTGGCAGTAAATCCGCTGCAGGGAGATTCTGCGACTTGGGATGAAATATACTGGTTGCAGTAATTCATATATACAGGGGGTCATGTTTCCACCAGAACTAAGCCAAATATTGAGATATTATGCTGCAATTTGGTCCAAACACTGAGTAAAAATTACCAATAAAGATGGAGTAGCTTTGACACCTTCGAATTGGGTTAATCCATGTCACATTGCTCTGTAACCTGCGATGGGGTAGTCTAGCTGCATAAAACCCATATACCTGGGACGCCATTTTGGCAGGATAACTAAGCCAAATATTGGGATGTAATGCTGCAATTTGGGCCAAAGACTGAGGGGGTGGCACCAATAAATATGCAACAGCTTTGGGACTTACAGCTAGCAGTAAATCCGCTGCATGGAGATTCTGCGACTTGGGATGAAATATACTGGTTGCAGTAATTCATATATACAGGGGGTCATGTTTCCACCAGAACTAAGCCAAATATTGAGATATTATGCTGCAATTTGGTCCAAACACTGAGTAAAAATTACCAATAAAGATGGAGTAGCTTTGACACCTTCGAATTGGGTTAATCCATGTCACATTGCCCTGTAACCTGCGATGGTGTAGTCTAGCTGCATAAAACCCATATACCTGGGACGCCATTTTGGCAGGATAACTAAGCCAAATATTGGGATGTAATGCTGCAATTTGGGCCAAAGACTGAGGGGGTGGCACCAATAAATATGCAACAGCTTTGGGACTTACAGCTGGCAGTAAATCCGCTGCAGGGAGATTCTGCGACTTGGGATGAAATATACTGGTTGCAGTAATTCATATATACAGGGGGTCATGTTTCCACCAGAACTAAGCCAAATATTGAGATATTATGCTGCAATTTGGTCCAAACACTGAGTAAAAATTACCAATAAAGATGGAGTAGCTTTGACACCTTCGAATTGGGTTAATCCATGTCACATTGCCCTGTAACCTGCGATGGTGTAGTCTAGCTGCATAAAACCCATATACCTGGGACGCCATTTTGGCAGGATAACTAAGCCAAATATTGGGATGTAATGCTGCAATTTGGGCCAAAGACTGAGGGGGTGGCACCAATAAATATGCAACAGCTTTGGGACTTACAGCTGGCAGTAAATCCGCTGCAGGGAGATTCTGCGACTTGGGATGAAATATACTGGTTGCAGTAATTCATATATACAGGGGGTCATGTTTCCACCATAACTAAGCCAAATATTGAGATATTATGCTGCAATTTGGTCCAAACACTGAGTAAAAATTACCAATAAAGATGGAGTAGCTTTGACACCTTCGAATTGGGTTAATCCATGTCACATTTCTCTGTAACCTGCGATGGGGTAGTCTAGCTGCATAAAACCCATATACCTGGGACGCCATTTTGGCAGGATAACTAAGCCAAATATTGGGATGTAATGCTGCAATTTGGGCCAAAGACTGAGGGGGTGGCACCAATAAATATGCAACAGCTTTGGGACTTACAGCTGGCAGTAAATCCGCTGCAGGGAGATTCTGCGACTTGGGATGAAATATACTGGTTGCAGTAATTCATATATACAGGGGGTCATGTTTCCACCAGAACTAAGCCAAATATTGAGATATTATGCTGCAATTTGGTCCAAACACTGAGTAAAAATTACCAATAAAGATGGAGTAGCTTTGACACCTTCGAATTGGGTTAATCCATGTCACATTGCTCTGTAACCTGCGATGGGGTAGTCTAGCTGCATAAAACCCATATACCTGGGACGCCATTTTGGCAGGATAACTAAGCCAAATATTGGGATGTAATGCTGCAATTTGGGCCAAAGACTGAGGGGGTGGCACCAATAAATATGCAACAGCTTTGGGACTTACAGCTGGCAGTAAATCCGCTGCAGGGAGATTCTGCGACTTGGGATGAAATATACTGGTTGCAGTAATTCATATATACAGGGGGTCATGTTTCCACCAGAACTAAGCCAAATATTGAGATATTATGCTGCAATTTGGTCCAAACACTGAGTAAAAATTACCAATAAAGATGGAGTAGCTTTGACACCTTCGAATTGGGTTAATCCATGTCACATTGCTCTGTAACCTGCGATGGGGTAGTCTAGCTGCATAAAACCCATATACCTGGGACGCCATTTTGGCAGGATAACTAAGCCAAATATTGGGATGTAATGCTGCAATTTGGGCCAAAGACTGAGGGGGTGGCACCAATAAATATGCAACAGCTTTGGGACTTACAGCTGGCAGTAAATCCGCTGCAGGGAGATTCTGCGACTTGGGATGAAATATACTGGTTGCAGTAATTCATATATACAGGGGGTCATGTTTCCACCAGAACTAAGCCAAATATTGAGATATTATGCTGCAATTTGGTCCAAACACTGAGTAAAAATTACCAATAAAGATAGAGTAGCTTTGACACCTTCGAATTGGGTTAATCCATGTCACATTGCTCTGTAACCTGCGATGGGGTAGTCTAGCTGCATAAAACCCATATACCTGGGACGCCATTTTGGCAGGATAACTAAGCCAAATATTGGGATGTAATGCTGCAATTTGGGCCAAAGACTGAGGGGGTGGCACCAATAAATATGCAACAGCTTTGGGACTTACAGCTAGCAGTAAATCTGCTGCAGGGAGATTCTGCGACTTGGGATGAAATATACTGGTTGCAGTAATTCATATATACAGGGGGTCATGTTTCCACCAGAACTAAGCCAAATATTGAGATATTATGCTGCAATTTGGTCCAAACACTGAGTAAAAATTACCAATAAAGATGGAGTAGCTTTGACACCTTCGAATTGGGTTAATCCATGTCACATTGCTCTGTAACCTGCGATGGGGTAGTCTAGCTGCATAAAACCCATATACCTGGGACGCCATTTTGGCAGGATAACTAAGCCAAATATTGGGATGTAATGCTGCAATTTGGGCCAAAGACTGAGGGGGTGGCACCAATAAATATGCAACAGCTTTGGGACTTACAGCTAGCAGTAAATCTGCTGCAGGGAGATTCTGCGACTTGGGATGAAATATACTGGTTGCAGTAATTCATATATACAGGGGGTCATGTTTCCACCAGAACTAAGCCAAATATTGAGATATTATGCTGCAATTTGGTCCAAACACTGAGTAAAAATTACCAATAAAGATGGAGTAGCTTTGACACCTTCGAATTGGGTTAATCCATGTCACATTGCTCTGTAACCTGCGATGGGGTAGTCTAGCTGCATAAAACCCATATACCTGGGACGCCATTTTGGCAGGATAACTAAGCCAAATATTGGGATGTAATGCTGCAATTTGGGCCAAAGACTGAGGGGGTGGCACCAATAAATATGCAACAGCTTTGGGACTTACAGCTGGCAGTAAATCTGCTGCAGGGAGATTCTGCGACTTGGGATGAAATATACTGGTTGCAGTAATTCATATATACAGGGGGTCATGTTTCCACCAGAACTAAGCCAAATATTGAGATATTATGCTGCAATTTGGTCCAAACACTGAGTAAAAATTACCAATAAAGATGGAGTAGCTTTGACACCTTCGAATTGGGTTAATCCATGTCACATTTCTCTGTAACCTGCGATGGGGTAGTCTAGCTGCATAAAACCCATATACCTGGGACGCCATTTTGGCAGGATAACTAAGCCAAATATTGGGATGTAATGCTGCAATTTGGGCCAAAGACTGAGGGGGTGGCACCAATAAATATGCAACAGCTTTGGGACTTACAGCTGGCAGTAAATCCGCTGCAGGGAGATTCTGCGACTTGGGATGAAATATACTGGTTGCAGTAATTCATATATACAGGGGGTCATGTTTCCACCAGAACTAAGCCAAATATTGAGATATTATGCTGCAATTTGGTCCAAACACTGAGTAAAAATTACCAATAAAGATGGAGTAGCTTTGACACCTTCGAATTGGGTTAATCCATGTCACATTGCTCTGTAACCTGCGATGGGGTAGTCTAGCTGCATAAAACCCATATACCTGGGACGCCATTTTGGCAGGATAACTAAGCCAAATATTGGGATGTAATGCTGCAATTTGGGCCAAAGACTGAGGGGGTGGCACCAATAAATATGCAACAGCTTTGGGACTTACAGCTGGCAGTAAATCCGCTGCAGGGAGATTCTGCGACTTGGGATGAAATATACTGGTTGCAGTAATTCATATATACAGGGGGTCATGTTTCCACCAGAACTAAGCCAAATATTGAGATATTATGCTGCAATTTGGTCCAAACACTGAGTAAAAATTACCAATAAAGATGGAGTAGCTTTGACACCTTCGAATTGGGTTAATCCATGTCACATTGCTCTGTAACCTGCGATGGGGTAGTCTAGCTGCATAAAACCCATATACCTGGGACGCCATTTTGGCAGGATAACTAAGCCAAATATTGGGATGTAATGCTGCAATTTGGGCCAAAGACTGAGGGGGTGGCACCAATAAATATGCAACAGCTTTGGGACTTACAGCTGGCAGTAAATCCGCTGCAGGGAGATTCTGCGACTTGGGATGAAATATACTGGTTGCAGTAATTCATATATACAGGGGGTCATGTTTCCACCAGAACTAAGCCAAATATTGAGATATTATGCTGCAATTTGGCCCAAACACTGAGTAAAAATTACCAATAAAGATGGAGTAGCTTTGACACCTTCGAATTGGGTTAATCTATGTCACATTGCTCTGTAACCTGCGATGGGGTAGTCTAGCTGCATAAAACCCATATACCTGGGACGCCATTTTGGCAGGATAACTAAGCCAAATATTGGGATGTAATGCTGCAATTTGGGCCAAAGACTGACGGGGTGGCACCAATAAATATGCAACAGCTTTGGGACTTACAGCTAGCAGTAAATCCGCTGCAGGGAGATTCTGCGACTTGGGATGAAATATACTGGTTGCAGTAATTCATATATACAGGGGGTCATGTTTCCACCATAACTAAGCCAAATATTGAGATATTATGCTGCAATTTGGTCCAAACACTGAGTAAAAATTACCAATAAAGATGGAGTAGCTTTGACACCTTCGAATTGGGTTAATCCATGTCACATTGCCCTGTAACCTGCGATGGGGTAGTCTAGCTGCATAAAACCCATATACCTGGGACGCCATTTTGGCAGGATAACTAAGCCAAATATTGGGATGTAATGCTGCAATTTGGGCCAAAGACTGAGGGGGTGGCACCAATAAATATGCAACAGCTTTGGGACTTACAGCTGGCAGTAAATCCGCTGCAGGGAGATTCTGCGACTTGGGATGAAATATACTGGTTGCAGTAATTCATATATACAGGGGGTCATGTTTCCACCAGAACTAAGCCAAATATTGAGATATTATGCTGCAATTTGGTCCAAACACTGAGTAAAAATTACCAATAAAGATGGAGTAGCTTTGACACCTTCGAATTGGGTTAATCCATGTCACATTGCTCTGTAACCTGCGATGGGGTAGTCTAGCTGCATAAAACCCATATACCTGGGACGCCATTTTGGCAGGATAACTAAGCCAAATATTGGGATGTAATGCTGCAATTTGGGCCAAAGACTGAGGGGGTGGCACCAATAAATATGCAACAGCTTTGGGACTTACAGCTAGCAGTAAATCCGCTGCATGGAGATTCTGCGACTTGGGATGAAATATACTGGTTGCAGTAATTCATATATACAGGGGGTCATGTTTCCACCAGAACTAAGCCAAATATTGAGATATTATGCTGCAATTTGGTCCAAACACTGAGTAAAAATTACCAATAAAGATGGAGTAGCTTTGACACCTTCGAATTGGGTTAATCCATGTCACATTGCCCTGTAACCTGCGATGGTGTAGTCTAGCTGCATAAAACCCATATACCTGGGACGCCATTTTGGCAGGATAACTAAGCCAAATATTGGGATGTAATGCTGCAATTTGGGCCAAAGACTGAGGGGGTGGCACCAATAAATATGCAACAGCTTTGGGACTTACAGCTGGCAGTAAATCCGCTGCAGGGAGATTCTGCGACTTGGGATGAAATATACTGGTTGCAGTAATTCATATATACAGGGGGTCATGTTTCCACCATAACTAAGCCAAATATTGAGATATTATGCTGCAATTTGGTCCAAACACTGAGTAAAAATTACCAATAAAGATGGAGTAGCTTTGACACCTTCGAATTGGGTTAATCCATGTCACATTGCTCTGTAACCTGCGATGGGGTAGTCTAGCTGCATAAAACCCATATACCTGGGACGCCATTTTGGCAGGATAACTAAGCCAAATATTGGGATGTAATGCTGCAATTTGGGCCAAAGACTGAGGGGGTGGCACCAATAAATATGCAACAGCTTTGGGACTTACAGCTGGCAGTAAATCCGCTGCAGGGAGATTCTGCGACTTGGGATGAAATATACTGGTTGCAGTAATTCATATATACAGGGGGTCATGTTTCCACCAGAACTAAGCCAAATATTGAGATATTATGCTGCAATTTGGCCCAAACACTGAGTAAAAATTACCAATAAAGATGGAGTAGCTTTGACACCTTCGAATTGGGTTAATCTATGTCACATTGCTCTGTAACCTGCGATGGGGTAGTCTAGCTGCATAAAACCCATATACCTGGGACGCCATTTTGGCAGGATAACTAAGCCAAATATTGGGATGTAATGCTGCAATTTGGGCCAAAGACTGACGGGGTGGCACCAATAAATATGCAACAGCTTTGGGACTTACAGCTAGCAGTAAATCCGCTGCAGGGAGATTCTGCGACTTGGGATGAAATATACTGGTTGCAGTAATTCATATATACAGGGGGTCATGTTTCCACCATAACTAAGCCAAATATTGAGATATTATGCTGCAATTTGGTCCAAACACTGAGTAAAAATTACCAATAAAGATGGAGTAGCTTTGACACCTTCGAATTGGGTTAATCCATGTCACATTGCCCTGTAACCTGCGATGGGGTAGTCTAGCTGCATAAAACCCATATACCTGGGACGCCATTTTGGCAGGATAACTAAGCCAAATATTGGGATGTAATGCTGCAATTTGGGCCAAAGACTGAGGGGGTGGCACCAATAAATATGCAACAGCTTTGGGACTTACAGCTGGCAGTAAATCCGCTGCAGGGAGATTCTGCGACTTGGGATGAAATATACTGGTTGCAGTAATTCATATATACAGGGGGTCATGTTTCCACCAGAACTAAGCCAAATATTGAGATATTATGCTGCAATTTGGTCCAAACACTGAGTAAAAATTACCAATAAAGATGGAGTAGCTTTGACACCTTCGAATTGGGTTAATCCATGTCACATTGCTCTGTAACCTGCGATGGGGTAGTCTAGCTGCATAAAACCCATATACCTGGGACGCCATTTTGGCAGGATAACTAAGCCAAATATTGGGATGTAATGCTGCAATTTGGGCCAAAGACTGAGGGGGTGGCACCAATAAATATGCAACAGCTTTGGGACTTACAGCTAGCAGTAAATCCGCTGCATGGAGATTCTGCGACTTGGGATGAAATATACTGGTTGCAGTAATTCATATATACAGGGGGTCATGTTTCCACCAGAACTAAGCCAAATATTGAGATATTATGCTGCAATTTGGTCCAAACACTGAGTAAAAATTACCAATAAAGATGGAGTAGCTTTGACACCTTCGAATTGGGTTAATCTATGTCACATTGCTCTGTAACCTGCGATGGGGTAGTCTAGCTGCATAAAACCCATATACCTGGGACGCCATTTTGGCAGGATAACTAAGCCAAATATTGGGATGTAATGCTGCAATTTGGGCCAAAGACTGACGGGGTGGCACCAATAAATATGCAACAGCTTTGGGACTTACAGCTAGCAGTAAATCCGCTGCAGGGAGATTCTGCGACTTGGGATGAAATATACTGGTTGCAGTAATTCATATATACAGGGGGTCATGTTTCCACCATAACTAAGCCAAATATTGAGATATTATGCTGCAATTTGGTCCAAACACTGAGTAAAAATTACCAATAAAGATGGAGTAGCTTTGACACCTTCGAATTGGGTTAATCCATGACACATTGCCCTGTAACCTGCGATGGGGTAGTCTAGCTGCATAAAACCCATATACCTGGGACGCCATTTTGGCAGGATAACTAAGCCAAATATTGGGATGTAATGCTGCAATTTGGGCCAAAGACTGAGGGGGTGGCACCAATAAATATGCAACAGCTTTGGGACTTACAGCTGGCAGTAAATCCGCTGCAGGGAGATTCTGCGACTTGGGATGAAATATACTGGTTGCAGTAATTCATATATACAGGGGGTCATGTTTCCACCAGAACTAAGCCAAATATTGAGATATTATGCTGCAATTTGGTCCAAACACTGAGTAAAAATTACCAATAAAGATGGAGTAGCTTTGACACCTTCGAATTGGGTTAATCCATGTCACATTGCTCTGTAACCTGCGATGGGGTAGTCTAGCTGCATAAAACCCATATACCTGGGACGCCATTTTGGCAGGATAACTAAGCCAAATATTGGGATGTAATGCTGCAATTTGGGCCAAAGACTGAGGGGGTGGCACCAATAAATATGCAACAGCTTTGGGACTTACAGCTAGCAGTAAATCCGCTGCATGGAGATTCTGCGACTTGGGATGAAATATACTGGTTGCAGTAATTCATATATACAGGGGGTCATGTTTCCACCAGAACTAAGCCAAATATTGAGATATTATGCTGCAATTTGGTCCAAACACTGAGTAAAAATTACCAATAAAGATGGAGTAGCTTTGACACCTTCGAATTGGGTTAATCCATGTCACATTGCCCTGTAACCTGCGATGGTGTAGTCTAGCTGCATAAAACCCATATACCTGGGACGCCATTTTGGCAGGATAACTAAGCCAAATATTGGGATGTAATGCTGCAATTTGGGCCAAAGACTGAGGGGGTGGCACCAATAAATATGCAACAGCTTTGGGACTTACAGCTGGCAGTAAATCCGCTGCAGGGAGATTCTGCGACTTGGGATGAAATATACTGGTTGCAGTAATTCATATATACAGGGGGTCATGTTTCCACCATAACTAAGCCAAATATTGAGATATTATGCTGCAATTTGGTCCAAACACTGAGTAAAAATTACCAATAAAGATGGAGTAGCTTTGACACCTTCGAATTGGGTTAATCCATGTCACATTGCTCTGTAACCTGCGATGGGGTAGTCTAGCTGCATAAAACCCATATACCTGGGACGCCATTTTGGCAGGATAACTAAGCCAAATATTGGGATGTAATGCTGCAATTTGGGCCAAAGACTGACGGGGTGGCACCAATAAATATGCAACAGCTTTGGGACTTACAGCTAGCAGTAAATCCGCTGCAGGGAGATTCTGCGACTTGGGATGAAATATACTGGTTGCAGTAATTCATATATACAGGGGGTCATGTTTCCACCATAACTAAGCCAAATATTGAGATATTATGCTGCAATTTGGTCCAAACACTGAGTAAAAATTACCAATAAAGATGGAGTAGCTTTGACACCTTCGAATTGGGTTAATCCATGTCACATTGCCCTGTAACCTGCGATGGGGTAGTCTAGCTGCATAAAACCCATATACCTGGGACGCCATTTTGGCAGGATAACTAAGCCAAATATTGGGATGTAATGCTGCAATTTGGGCCAAAGACTGAGGGGGTGGCACCAATAAATATGCAACAGCTTTGGGACTTACAGCTGGCAGTAAATCCGCTGCAGGGAGATTCTGCGACTTGGGATGAAATATACTGGTTGCAGTAATTCATATATACAGGGGGTCATGTTTCCACCAGAACTAAGCCAAATATTGAGATATTATGCTGCAATTTGGTCCAAACACTGAGTAAAAATTACCAATAAAGATGGAGTAGCTTTGACACCTTCGAATTGGGTTAATCCATGTCACATTGCTCTGTAACCTGCGATGGGGTAGTCTAGCTGCATAAAACCCATATACCTGGGACGCCATTTTGGCAGGATAACTAAGCCAAATATTGGGATGTAATGCTGCAATTTGGGCCAAAGACTGAGGGGGTGGCACCAATAAATATGCAACAGCTTTGGGACTTACAGCTAGCAGTAAATCCGCTGCATGGAGATTCTGCGACTTGGGATGAAATATACTGGTTGCAGTAATTCATATATACAGGGGGTCATGTTTCCACCAGAACTAAGCCAAATATTGAGATATTATGCTGCAATTTGGTCCAAACACTGAGTAAAAATTACCAATAAAGATGGAGTAGCTTTGACACCTTCGAATTGGGTTAATCCATGTCACATTGCCCTGTAACCTGCGATGGTGTAGTCTAGCTGCATAAAACCCATATACCTGGGACGCCATTTTGGCAGGATAACTAAGCCAAATATTGGGATGTAATGCTGCAATTTGGGCCAAAGACTGAGGGGGTGGCACCAATAAATATGCAACAGCTTTGGGACTTACAGCTGGCAGTAAATCCGCTGCAGGGAGATTCTGCGACTTGGGATGAAATATACTGGTTGCAGTAATTCATATATACAGGGGGTCATGTTTCCACCAGAACTAAGCCAAATATTGAGATATTATGCTGCAATTTGGTCCAAACACTGAGTAAAAATTACCAATAAAGATGGAGTAGCTTTGACACCTTCGAATTGGGTTAATCCATGTCACATTGCCCTGTAACCTGCGATGGTGTAGTCTAGCTGCATAAAACCCATATACCTGGGACGCCATTTTGGCAGGATAACTAAGCCAAATATTGGGATGTAATGCTGCAATTTGGGCCAAAGACTGAGGGGGTGGCACCAATAAATATGCAACAGCTTTGGGACTTACAGCTGGCAGTAAATCCGCTGCAGGGAGATTCTGCGACTTGGGATGAAATATACTGGTTGCAGTAATTCATATATACAGGGGGTCATGTTTCCACCATAACTAAGCCAAATATTGAGATATTATGCTGCAATTTGGTCCAAACACTGAGTAAAAATTACCAATAAAGATGGAGTAGCTTTGACACCTTCGAATTGGGTTAATCCATGTCACATTGCTCTGTAACCTGCGATGGGGTAGTCTAGCTGCATAAAACCCATATACCTGGGACGCCATTTTGGCAGGATAACTAAGCCAAATATTGGGATGTAATGCTGCAATTTGGGCCAAAGACTGACAGGGTGGCACCAATAAATATGCAACAGCTTTGGGACTTACAGCTAGCAGTAAATCCGCTGCAGGGAGATTCTGCGACTTGGGATGAAATATACTGGTTGCAGTAATTCATATATACAGGGGGTCATGTTTCCACCATAACTAAGCCAAATATTGAGATATTATGCTGCAATTTGGTCCAAACACTGAGTAAAAATTACCAATAAAGATGGAGTAGCTTTGACACCTTCGAATTGGGTTAATCCATGTCACATTGCCCTGTAACCTGCGATGGGGTAGTCTAGCTGCATAAAACCCATATACCTGGGACGCCATTTTGGCAGGATAACTAAGCCAAATATTGGGATGTAATGCTGCAATTTGGGCCAAAGACTGAGGGGGTGGCACCAATAAATATGCAACAGCTTTGGGACTTACAGCTGGCAGTAAATCCGCTGCAGGGAGATTCTGCGACTTGGGATGAAATATACTGGTTGCAGTAATTCATATATACAGGGGGTCATGTTTCCACCAGAACTAAGCCAAATATTGAGATATTATGCTGCAATTTGGTCCAAACACTGAGTAAAAATTACCAATAAAGATGGAGTAGCTTTGACACCTTCGAATTGGGTTAATCCATGTCACATTGCTCTGTAACCTGCGATGGGGTAGTCTAGCTGCATAAAACCCATATACCTGGGACGCCATTTTGGCAGGATAACTAAGCCAAATATTGGGATGTAATGCTGCAATTTGGGCCAAAGACTGAGGGGGTGGCACCAATAAATATGCCACAGCTTTGGGACTTACAGCTAGCAGTAAATCCGCTGCATGGAGATTCTGCGACTTGGGATGAAATATACTGGTTGCAGTAATTCATATATACAGGGGGTCATGTTTCCACCAGAACTAAGCCAAATATTGAGATATTATGCTGCAATTTGGTCCAAACACTGAGTAAAAATTACCAATAAAGATGGAGTAGCTTTGACACCTTCGAATTGGGTTAATCCATGTCACATTGCCCTGTAACCTGTGATGGTGTAGTCTAGCTGCATAAAACCCATATACCTGGGACGCCATTTTGGCAGGATAACTAAGCCAAATATTGGGATGTAATGCTGCAATTTGGGCCAAAGACTGAGGGGGTGGCACCAATAAATATGCAACAGCTTTGGGACTTACAGCTAGCAGTAAATCTGCTGCAGGGAGATTTTGCGACTTGAGATGAAATATACTGGTTGCAGTAATTCATATATACAGGGGGTCATGTTTCCACCATAACTAAGCCAAATATTGAGATATTATGCTGCAATTTGGTCCAAACACTGAGTAAAAATTACCAATAAAGATGGAGTAGCTTTGACACCTTCGAATTGGGTTAATCTATGTCACATTGCTCTGTAACCTGCAATGGGGTGGTCTAGCTGCATAAAACCCATATACCTGGGACGCCATTTTGGCAGGATAACTAAGCCAAATATTGGGATGTAATGCTGCAATTTGGGCCAAAGACTGAGGGGGTGGCACCAATAAATATGCAACAGCTTTGGGACTTACAGCTAGCAGTAAATCTGCTGCAGGGAGATTTTGCGACTTGAGATGAAATATACTGGTTGCAGTAATTCATATATACAGGGGGTCATGTTTCCACCATAACTAAGCCAAATATTGAGATATTATGCTGCAATTTGGTCCAACCCCTTAGTAACAATTACCAATAAAGATGGAATAGCTTTGACACCTTCGAATTGGATTAATCTATGTCACATTGCTCTGTAACCTGCGATGGGGTGGTCTAGCTGCATAAAACCCATATATCTGTGGCGCCATTTTGGCAGCAGGGCTAAGCCAGATATTGGGATGTAATGCTGCAATTTGGGCCAAAGACTGAGGGGGTGGCACCAATAAATATGCAACAGCTTTGGGACTTACAGCTAGCAGTAAATCTGCTGCAGGGAGATTTTGCGACTTGAGATGAAATATACTGGTTGCAGTAATTCATATATACAGGGGGTCATGTTTCCACCATAACTAAGCCAAATATTGAGATATTATGCTGCAATTTGGTCCAAACACTGAGTAAAAATTACCAATAAAGATAGAGTAGCTTTGACACCTTCGAATTGGGTTAATCTATGTCACATTGCTCTGTAACCTGCGATGGGGTAGTCTAGCTGCATAAAACCCATATACCTGCGACGCCATTTTGGCAGGATAACTAAGCCAAATATTGGGATGTAATGCTGCAATTTGGGCCAAAGACTAAGGGGGTGGCACCAATAAATATGCAACAGCTTTGGGACTTACAGCTAGCAGTAAATCTGCTGCAGGGAGATTTTGCGACTTGAGATGAAATATACTGGTTGCAGTAATTCATATATACAGGGGGTCATGTTTCCACCATAACTAAGCCAAATATTGAGATATTATGCTGCAATTTGGTCCAAACACTGAGTAAAAATTACCAATAAAGATGGAGTAGCTTTGACACCTTCGAATTGGGTTAATCTATGTCACATTGCTCTGTAACCTGCAATGGGGTGGTCTAGCTGCATAAAACCCATATACCTGGGACGCCATTTTGGCAGGATAACTAAGCCAAATATTGGGATGTAATGCTGCAATTTGGGCCAAAGACTGAGGGGGTGGCACCAATAAATATGCAACAGCTTTGGGACTTACAGCTAGCAGTAAATCTGCTGCAGGGAGATTTTGCGACTTGAGATGAAATATACTGGTTGCAGTAATTCATATATACAGGGGGTCATGTTTCCACCATAACTAAGCCAAATATTGAGATATTATGCTGCAATTTGGTCCAACCCCTTAGTAACAATTACCAATAAAGATGGAATAGCTTTGACACCTTCGAATTGGATTAATCTATGTCACATTGCTCTGTAACCTGCGATGGGGTGGTCTAGCTGCATAAAACCCATATATCTGTGGCGCCATTTTGGCAGCAGGGCTAAGCCAGATATTGGGATGTAATGCTGCAATTTGGGCCAAAGACTGAGGGGGTGGCACCAATAAATATGCAACAGCTTTGGGACTTACAGCTAGCAGTAAATCTGCTGCAGGGAGATTTTGCGACTTGAGATGAAATATACTGGTTGCAGTAATTCATATATACAGGGGGTCATGTTTCCACCATAACTAAGCCAAATATTGAGATATTATGCTGCAATTTGGTCCAAACACTGAGTAAAAAGCTGTTCTATATTTATTAGTGCCACTCCCTCAATAATTGGGCCAAGTTGCAGCATTATAGCCCAATATTTGGCTTGGCCAGGCCGCCAAAATGGCGCACTACCTACATGGGTTTATTGAAGCCAGACCCCTCCATTGCAGGTTACAGACCAATGTGACATGGGTTTAACTCCTCTGTACGTCTCAAAGCTGTTCCACCTTTATTGGTGTAATTCACTCAGTGTTTGGTCCAAATTGCAGCATAATATTTTAATATTTGGCTTAGTTATGGTGGAAATATGACCCGCTGTATATACTAGTTCACTGCAACCAGTGTACCCCATTACCAGTCGTAAAATCCTGCGACAAGAGTTTCCTTCACAGATGTAAGTGTCAAAGCTGTTCTATATTTATTAGTGCCACTCCCTCAATAATTGGGCCAAGTTGCAGCATTATAGCCCAATATTTGGCTTGGCCAGGCCGCCAAAATGGCGCACTACCTACATGGGTTTATTGAAGCCAGACCCCTCCATTGCAGGTTACAGACCAATGTGACATGGGTTTAACTCCTCTGTACGTCTCAAAGCTGTTCCACCTTTATTGGTGTAATTCACTCAGTGTTTGGTCCAAATTGCAGCATAATATTTTAATATTTGGCTTAGTTATGGTGGAAATATGACCCGCTGTATATACTAGTTCACTGCAACCAGTGTACCCCATTACCAGTCGTAAAATCCTGCGACAAGAGTTTCCTTCACAGATGTAAGTGTCAAAGCTGTTCTATATTTATTATAGTGCCACTCCCTCAATAATTGGGCCAAGTTGCAGCATTATAGCCCAATATTTGGCTTGGCCAGGCCGCCAAAATGGCGCACTACCTACATGGGTTTATTGAAGCCAGACCCCTCCATTGCAGGTTACAGACCAATGTGACATGGGTTTAACTCCTCTGTACGTCTCAAAGCTGTTCCACCTTTATTGGTGTAATTCACTCAGTGTTTGGTCCAAATTGCAGCATAATATTTTAATATTTGGCTTAGTTATGGTGGAAATATGACCCGCTGTATATACTAGTTCACTGCAACCAGTGTACCCCATTACCAGTCGTAAAATCCTGCGACAAGAGTTTCCTTCACAGATGTAAGTGTCAAAGCTGTTCTATATTTATTAGTGCCACTCCCTCAATAATTGGGCCAAGTTGCAGCATTATAGCCCAATATTTGGCTTGGCCAGGCCCCCAAAATGGCGCACTACCTACATGGGTTTATTGAAGCCAGACCCCTCCATTGCAGGTTACAGACCAATGTGACATGGGTTTAACTCCTCTGTACGTCTCAAAGCTGTTCCACCTTTATTGGTGTAATTCACTCAGTGTTTGGTCCAAATTGCAGCATAATATTTTAATATTTGGCTTAGTTATGGTGGAAATATGACCCGCTGTATATACTAGTTCACTGCAACCAGTGTACCCCATTACCAGTCGTAAAATCCTGCGACAAGAGTTTCCTTCACAGATGTAAGTGTCAAAGCTGTTCTATATTTATTAGTGCCACTCCCTCAATAATTGGGCCAAGTTGCAGCATTATAGCCCAATATTTGGCTTGGCCAGGCCGCCAAAATGGCGCACTACCTACATGGGTTTATTGAAGCCAGACCCCTCCATTGCAGGTTACAGACCAATGTGACATGGGTTTAACTCCTCTGTACGTCTCAAAGCTGTTCCACCTTTATTGGTGTAATTCACTCAGTGTTTGGTCCAAATTGCAGCATAATATTTTAATATTTGGCTTAGTTATGGTGGAAATATGACCCGCTGTATATACTAGTTCACTGCAACCAGTGTACCCCATTACCAGTCGTAAAATCCTGCGACAAGAGTTTCCTTCACAGATGTAAGTGTCAAAGCTGTTCTATATTTATTAGTGCCACTCCCTCAATAATTGGGCCAAGTTGCAGCATTATAGCCCAATATTTGGCTTGGCCAGGCCGCCAAAATGGCGCACTACCTACATGGGTTTATTGAAGCCAGACCCCTCCATTGCAGGTTACAGACCAATGTGACATGGGTTTAACTCCTCTGTACGTCTCAAAGCTGTTCCACCTTTATTGGTGTAATTCACTCAGTGTTTGGTCCAAATTGCAGCATAATATTTTAATATTTGGCTTAGTTATGGTGGAAATATGACCCGCTGTATATACTAGTTCACTGCAACCAGTGTACCCCATTACCAGTCGTAAAATCCTGCGACAAGAGTTTCCTTCACAGATGTAAGTGTCAAAGCTGTTCTATATTTATTAGTGCCACTCCCTCAATAATTGGGCCAAGTTGCAGCATTATAGCCCAATATTTGGCTTGGCCAGGCCGCCAAAATGGCGCACTACCTACATGGGTTTATTGAAGCCAGACCCCTCCATTGCAGGTTACAGACCAATGTGACATGGGTTTAACTCCTCTGTACGTCTCAAAGCTGTTCCACCTTTATTGGTGTAATTCACTCAGTGTTTGGTCCAAATTGCAGCATAATATTTTAATATTTGGCTTAGTTATGGTGGAAATATGACCCGCTGTATATACTAGTTCACTGCAACCAGTGTACCCCATTACCAGTCGTAAAATCCTGCGACAAGAGTTTCCTTCACAGATGTAAGTGTCAAAGCTGTTCTATATTTATTAGTGCCACTCCCTCAATAATTGGGCCAAGTTGCAGCATTATAGCCCAATATTTGGCTTGGCCAGGCCCCCAAAATGGCGCACTACCTACATGGGTTTATTGAAGCCAGACCCCTCCATTGCAGGTTACAGACCAATGTGACATGGGTTTAACTCCTCTGTACGTCTCAAAGCTGTTCCACCTTTATTGGTGTAATTCACTCAGTGTTTGGTCCAAATTGCAGCATAATATTTTAATATTTGGCTTAGTTATGGTGGAAATATGACCCGCTGTATATACTAGTTCACTGCAACCAGTGTACCCCATTACCAGTCGTAAAATCCTGCGACAAGAGTTTCCTTCACAGATGTAAGTGTCAAAGCTGTTCTATATTTATTAGTGCCACTCCCTCAATAATTGGGCCAAGTTGCAGCATTATAGCCCAATATTTGGCTTGGCCAGGCCGCCAAAATGGCGCACTACCTACATGGGTTTATTGAAGCCAGACCCCTCCATTGCAGGTTACAGACCAATGTGACATGGGTTTAACTCCTCTGTACGTCTCAAAGCTGTTCCACCTTTATTGGTGTAATTCACTCAGTGTTTGGTCCAAATTGCAGCATAATATTTTAATATTTGGCTTAGTTATGGTGGAAATATGACCCGCTGTATATACTAGTTCACTGCAACCAGTGTACCCCATTACCAGTCGTAAAATCCTGCGACAAGAGTTTCCTTCACAGATGTAAGTGTCAAAGCTGTTCTATATTTATTAGTGCCACTCCCTCAATAATTGGGCCAAGTTGCAGCATTATAGCCCAATATTTGGCTTGGCCAGGCCGCCAAAATGGCGCACTACCTACATGGGTTTATTGAAGCCAGACCCCTCCATTGCAGGTTACAGACCAATGTGACATGGGTTTAACTCCTCTGTACGTCTCAAAGCTGTTCCACCTTTATTGGTGTAATTCACTCAGTGTTTGGTCCAAATTGCAGCATAATATTTTAATATTTGGCTTAGTTATGGTGGAAATATGACCCGCTGTATATACTAGTTCACTGCAACCAGTGTACCCCATTACCAGTCGTAAAATCCTGCGACAAGAGTTTCCTTCACAGATGTAAGTGTCAAAGCTGTTCTATATTTATTAGTGCCACTCCCTCAATAATTGGGCCAAGTTGCAGCATTATAGCCCAATATTTGGCTTGGCCAGGCCGCCAAAATGGCGCACTACCTACATGGGTTTATTGAAGCCAGACCCCTCCATTGCAGGTTACAGACCAATGTGACATGGGTTTAACTCCTCTGTACGTCTCAAAGCTGTTCCACCTTTATTGGTGTAATTCACTCAGTGTTTGGTCCAAATTGCAGCATAATATTTTAATATTTGGCTTAGTTATGGTGGAAATATGACCCGCTGTATATACTAGTTCACTGCAACCAGTGTACCCCATTACCAGTCGTAAAATCCTGCGACAAGAGTTTCCTTCACAGATGTAAGTGTCAAAGCTGTTCTATATTTATTAGTGCCACTCCCTCAATAATTGGGCCAAGTTGCAGCATTATAGCCCAATATTTGGCTTGGCCAGGCCGCCAAAATGGCGCACTACCTACATGGGTTTATTGAAGCCAGACCCCTCCATTGCAGGTTACAGACCAATGTGACATGGGTTTAACTCCTCTGTACGTCTCAAAGCTGTTCCACCTTTATTGGTGTAATTCACTCAGTGTTTGGTCCAAATTGCAGCATAATATTTTAATATTTGGCTTAGTTATGGTGGAAATATGACCCGCTGTATATACTAGTTCACTGCAACCAGTGTACCCCATTACCAGTCGTAAAATCCTGCGACAAGAGTTTCCTTCACAGATGTAAGTGTCAAAGCTGTTCTATATTTATTAGTGCCACTCCCTCAATAATTGGGCCAAGTTGCAGCATTATAGCCCAATATTTGGCTTGGCCAGGCCGCCAAAATGGCGCACTACCTACATGGGTTTATTGAAGCCAGACCCCTCCATTGCAGGTTACAGACCAATGTGACATGGGTTTAACTCCTCTGTACGTCTCAAAGCTGTTCCACCTTTATTGGTGTAATTCACTCAGTGTTTGGTCCAAATTGCAGCATAATATTTTAATATTTGGCTTAGTTATGGTGGAAATATGACCCGCTGTATATACTAGTTCACTGCAACCAGTGTACCCCATTACCAGTCGTAAAATCCTGCGACAAGAGTTTCCTTCACAGATGTAAGTGTCAAAGCTGTTCTATATTTATTAGTGCCACTCCCTCAATAATTGGGCCAAGTTGCAGCATTATAGCCCAATATTTGGCTTGGCCAGGCCGCCAAAATGGCGCACTACCTACATGGGTTTATTGAAGCCAGACCCCTCCATTGCAGGTTACAGACCAATGTGACATGGGTTTAACTCCTCTGTACGTCTCAAAGCTGTTCCACCTTTATTGGTGTAATTCACTCAGTGTTTGGTCCAAATTGCAGCATAATATTTTAATATTTGGCTTAGTTATGGTGGAAATATGACCCGCTGTATATACTAGTTCACTGCAACCAGTGTACCCCATTACCAGTCGTAAAATCCTGCGACAAGAGTTTCCTTCACAGATGTAAGTGTCAAAGCTGTTCTATATTTATTAGTGCCACTCCCTCAATAATTGGGCCAAGTTGCAGCATTATAGCCCAATATTTGGCTTGGCCAGGCCGCCAAAATGGCGCACTACCTACATGGGTTTATTGAAGCCAGACCCCTCCATTGCAGGTTACAGACCAATGTGACATGGGTTTAACTCCTCTGTACGTCTCAAAGCTGTTCCACCTTTATTGGTGTAATTCACTCAGTGTTTGGTCCAAATTGCAGCATAATATTTTAATATTTGGCTTAGTTATGGTGGAAATATGACCCGCTGTATATACTAGTTCACTGCAACCAGTGTACCCCATTACCAGTCGTAAAATCCTGCGACAAGAGTTTCCTTCACAGATGTAAGTGTCAAAGCTGTTCTATATTTATTAGTGCCACTCCCTCAATAATTGGGCCAAGTTGCAGCATTATAGCCCAATATTTGGCTTGGCCAGGCCGCCAAAATGGCGCACTACCTACATGGGTTTATTGAAGCCAGACCCCTCCATTGCAGGTTACAGACCAATGTGACATGGGTTTAACTCCTCTGTACGTCTCAAAGCTGTTCCACCTTTATTGGTGTAATTCACTCAGTGTTTGGTCCAAATTGCAGCATAATATTTTAATATTTGGCTTAGTTATGGTGGAAATATGACCCGCTGTATATACTAGTTCACTGCAACCAGTGTACCCCATTACCAGTCGTAAAATCCTGCGACAAGAGTTTCCTTCACAGATGTAAGTGTCAAAGCTGTTCTATATTTATTAGTGCCACTCCCTCAATAATTGGGCCAAGTTGCAGCATTATAGCCCAATATTTGGCTTGGCCAGGCCGCCAAAATGGCGCACTACCTACATGGGTTTATTGAAGCCAGACCCCTCCATTGCAGGTTACAGACCAATGTGACATGGGTTTAACTCCTCTGTACGTCTCAAAGCTGTTCCACCTTTATTGGTGTAATTCACTCAGTGTTTGGTCCAAATTGCAGCATAATATTTTAATATTTGGCTTAGTTATGGTGGAAATATGACCCGCTGTATATACTAGTTCACTGCAACCAGTGTACCCCATTACCAGTCGTAAAATCCTGCGACAAGAGTTTCCTTCACAGATGTAAGTGTCAAAGCTGTTCTATATTTATTAGTGCCACTCCCTCAATAATTGGGCCAAGTTGCAGCATTATAGCCCAATATTTGGCTTGGCCAGGCCGCCAAAATGGCGCACTACCTACATGGGTTTATTGAAGCCAGACCCCTCCATTGCAGGTTACAGACCAATGTGACATGGGTTTAACTCCTCTGTACGTCTCAAAGCTGTTCCACCTTTATTGGTGTAATTCACTCAGTGTTTGGTCCAAATTGCAGCATAATATTTTAATATTTGGCTTAGTTATGGTGGAAATATGACCCGCTGTATATACTAGTTCACTGCAACCAGTGTACCCCATTACCAGTCGTAAAATCCTGCGACAAGAGTTTCCTTCACAGATGTAAGTGTCAAAGCTGTTCTATATTTATTAGTGCCACTCCCTCAATAATTAGGCCAAGTTGCAGCATTATAGCCCAATATTTGGCTTGGCCAGGCCGCCAAAATGGCGCACTACCTACATGGGTTTATTGAAGCCAGACCCCTCCATTGCAGGTTACAGACCAATGTGACATGGGTTTAACTCCTCTGTACGTCTCAAAGCTGTTCCACCTTTATTGGTGTAATTCCCTCAGTGTTTGGTCCAAATTGCAGCATAATATTTTAATATTTGGCTTAGTTATGGTGGAAATATGACCCGCTGTATATACTAGTTCACTGCAACCAGTGTACCCCATTACCAGTCGTAAAATCCTGCGACAAGAGTTTCCTTCACAGATGTAAGTGTCAAAGCTGTTCTATATTTATTAGTGCCACTCCCTCAATAATTAGGCCAAGTTGCAGCATTATAGCCCAATATTTGGCTTGGCCAGGCCGCCAAAATGGCATACTCGCAGCCGTATGCAGGTTCAGACCAATGTGACATGGTTTACTCCTCTGTACGTCTCCTGTTCCACCTTTTTGGTGTAATTCACTCAGTGTTTGGTCCAAATTGCAGCATAATATTTTAATATTTGGCTTAGTTATGGTGGAAATATGACCCCTGTATATACTAGTTCACTGCAACCAGTGTACCCCATTACCAGTCGTAAAATCCTGCGACAAGAGTTTCCTTCACAGATGTATGTGTCAAAGCTGTTCTATATTTATTAGTGCCACTCCCTCAATAATTAGGCCAAGTTGCAGCATTATAGCCCAATATTTGGCTTGGCCAGGCCGCCAAAATGGC